>JAWPHD010008578.1:0-113600 GCA_037043455.1 Cyrtodaria siliqua | reverse complement strand
CAACACATATATATGTGTAAGAAGCTATGTGTAAGAATTGACTAAAACAACACAGAAATATGTAAAAAAAAAAAATCAAGTTTTAAGTGGGGGGAGAGGCAGGGGGTGGGGGCGGAGGGCAATATTTGTAAGTATTGACAAAAGCAACACAGAAATATGTATTTTTTTTTAATATATATTGAGTTTCGAGTGGGGGCGGAGGGGGGAGAGGCGGGGGGAAGGGGGCAATAACTATATATGTGTAAGAAGCTGAGTAAGAATTGACTAAAACAACACAGAAATATGTAAAAAGACAAAACAAAAATAGAGTTTCTAGTGGGGGGGTGGTGGGGGTTTGGGTGAGAGGCTGTGGGGGGGGGGGGGGTGAGGGTGAGGGGGCAACATATATGTGTAAGAATTGACTAAAACAACACAGAAATATGTTTAAAAAAAATTGAGTTTCGAGTGGGGGGTAGGAGGGGGAGAGGCGGGGTGTTGTGGGGTGGGGAGGGGACAATACATATATATGTGTAAGAAGCTGTGTAAGAATTGACTAAAACAACACAGAAATATGTAAACAAAATAAATAATAATAAAAAAGAGTTTCAAGTGGGGGGGTGGGTGGGGGTTGGGTGAGCGGCGGGGAGGGTGGGGGTGAGGGGGGCAACATATATGTGTAAGAATTGACTAAAACAACACAGAAATATGTAAAACAAAAAGTGAGGTTGGGTGTAGGAAGTGGGGGCGCGGGTGGAGGAGGGAGCCCATGCCCCATATCGGTGAAGTATGAATAAGATGCATAATGCTATAAGAAATCCCAAACCAAAATTATAGATATATACATGCTTACATGCAAACCTAGATCTGCCATTATTGCACATTTTATGGGCCATCACAATTTGGGTTCGATGGAGCCCAGAATTTGCAGAAGACAAAATTACTTACCCAACCCTTTACAACATACTATAAGGAAACCAATTCCCAAATTTAGTTCAGCTAGGACAAGAAATGTAAGACATATAGAGATATTACCTGTAAACACAGCTTACACGCAAAATGTGATGTGAAAAAGACACATTTTAAGGGCTATCAGAATTTGGGTTCCATGGGAGCCCAGGGGTTACAGGAACCAAACTTACTTAAGCAGCCCTTAAGATAATGCTATAAGGAAGCCCATGGCCAAATTTGGTTCTGCTAGGATAAGAAATGTAAGAGATATAAACTTATAAACACAGCTTACACGCAAACCTTGATGGGGGACGCCAACGCCGACGCCGACGCCGGGGTGATTACACAAGCTCTCTTATTCTTCGAATAGTCGAGCTAAAAATAGTCTAACTACGAGTCTGACTGATTGCCATGAGGATTATTATGAACAGCACATCATCTGAAAAAGTTTGTCCGCACAATCTGGTTCCGTAAATTGAGTTGCACATTTGTTCGGAATGTTCTCCCTTTGTTTCAAAAAAAGACAAAATAAATGCGTAAGTATATACAGGGATGCAATGACCTAGTTTTAAGGCGACCTGCAAAAGCAGTAACACACGTGTTATGGACGACATATATGGTGTAAGAGGAGTAACTTTAATACTTGCTAGTCCAACTAAAATGGGATTGCAATACTATAACATAGGTAACGACATTAATGGCTGGCAAACATCCGGGCATCCGCAGTAGTGTCATGGTATATAGAGAGGTTCGTAGTCCTCGGCACGGTTTTGTCGATTGTCAACATTCAACGAATTTCTAACGTTCGGCACTCACGTACGCACGCACTCACACACGCACGCACTAACACATGCATTGTTTTCAATTCATCAAATTCAACGATCTTTTTCAGCAACTGTCTAAAATTGATCGACCTTCCAATTTATCTAAAGGTTCGGATTACCTACTTCCAGATCCGAAAGCATGTGTCATGTATCACTTTTCACAAAATTTACCTTCATATTTGATCATATTTGAGACCTCTCTGCGACCTTCCGCTACAACTTTGACACGATTACCTCTTGCAGTCATCAGCATCAATAGTAGATGTAACGTGAGTTTTGTTTTTTGAATAAAAAATAGAATTCACAAATCACTTAGATCTCTATCATAAAACAGTTTGTTTGTTTGTTTGTATGGTGTTGTACGTCATTTTCAACACATGTAAGGTTATATATGACGGTCGATATTTTTGTGGTAGAACCAGTACTGTTCCTCTCCAGCAATCCGTAAGAATCGACACGTCCTCACTTACAGGTCGAGCTCCCAGTGGGTTTCGAACCCGCAGCGGTGAGAGACGAAGATTTACAACGCAATGTCGTTAACCATTCGGCCACGGAAACGCTAGAACCTTATTGCACCTCGCACAAAATCCTTGGAATTTCAATGGATTAGTGCGGTCATATGGTGACCCCCTATTATTCTATAGTGGGGTGTCAATGACGTTGACGCTCCATTAAAATGGGTTAAATATCGTTGTTTGCCTTGAAAAAGATGCTCGAAGCAATAAAGCAGTTATTGGGTTTGTTACTGACCCCCTACAGTAATATGTGGGGTCTGTCAGATATATAGGGGGACTCGGCTATTGCCTCGCCCCCTATACATCCTACCTATGTAGGGGGTCAGTTACAAACCCTCTAACTAATAGTAGTAGGCACTTAATGATCCATGTACAATCTGGAATGCAACATATATCTTTAGGCAGTATTATTATCCAACTAAATTGAAAAAGAAAAAAAAGTTTATAATAAACGTGCGCATTCCATGTAATTATGTAGCACCTTGAAGTTCGACCATTTTCGAGTTAGTCCAAGTTCTCGTGTTTGTTTATCACATTTATGCCAAATAGTCGTCGACTATCACCTTTGACGTCCTTGTCCTTTGACGCCAGCTATCTTGACCAATACACACGCCTTCCCCGCTCCGCCACCACTTTTCCAAATCCCGATATGAGTGTGATGGCCGTGTTGTGTCGTGCAACATACCACAGACGCGACACCAGAATAATGTATTAATGAAACTTCCGGTTCTTTTCCAACGGAAGTATTCATTGAAGAGGTCATCGTTTTGGTCAAGCTTGTGGAGATATTGAGAAAGCTGTTCCGGAGATTCAAAGTCGTCAACATGTATATGTGAATGAGGCGGAGCAGCACGTGCGTAATCCTCGGGTGCACCGCCCATAACAATTGGAATGACGTCGTGTCTGAAAGAAGCAAAGCAATAAAAACATTAATCTTTGAACGGACATTGTTGACGTCCAAAGTACAAATGGTAGGTGATATTGCGACAGCGACCTTCGAGAGATGAGTTGGAAGATTTAAGTGTGACATGGACCTTTGAGTTACTTATTGGTGATAGTGCAGCAGTTATACCCCGGACACAAGAGTATAACAACAGCCTTCTATAGCTTTGTGTGAACTTGACCTTTGAAATACAGACCTCCGAACTACAAGCGACACATAGTATTGACATGTTGAAACCAGTTGTCCCCTTTAGACCAGAGATGAACAAATAAGATCCCAAATGTCCTTCAGAAACGCGCTTATTCAGAAAAAAACAAATTGAAGAATCAGAGATAATCGTTTGAAAGAATCAAACAGGTAGTCTCCTTTCCTGAAAAGCCCCTAAACTGCCAACTAATTCACATGTTACAAACTCTATAGTTGATATATACCAACCATTATCAGGTTATATTAAATTGTGTAGATAATCGGCGTTGAGTTTGCTTTTTTCGAGATTGTTTTTCTTACTGCCATACTGAAATCAACTTAAAGCATTGGATTCGATCTCACATACGTAGTATAATAGTTTAAAAGGAAACACGACAAGGAAAGTATTTGTGCATATTACTAACTTTTGATTATATTGCAGCAAGAATATAGTTAAACCTATATAGTAGAATAAAAAGAAAACATGAAAACTCAACATTTTATTTAATTATATGCAAGCATGTTTAAAGTCAAAATGATACTGCATATATAAATCCGGGCGATAGTTTTAATGCCTGATAAAAACGTCAAGACTGCCGAGTGTACCTTAAAAAAAGCCTATTATTCGTAAATCTATGAATTCAATAGGTCCCACATCTCATGGGTTATATCTGCTATCACGGCTTTTTGTGTGAAACTGGCAATACAGGTAGCGTCGTGGTGTAATGGTTAGCATTGCGGCTTAGTAACCCAAGGATCGCGCGTTCAATCCCAGCCAGGACCGAATTTGGGTTAATTATCGAAATATTTCAAAAGTATTTCCTACCTTACCAGTCCTTCGGATGAGACTGGATAAATAAACGCTTATACGCACGAAACTGGCAATATTGGAAATGCAAACATTGGGTATTATTGGCTGGTAAAAAATGTATTTTGTTTTCATTAAATGTGTTGATTTGAAGAAAAACAATTAATCATGTAAAGCATAAATGTGGAACAATGTTAGCATGACATAATCTGCAGAAATTAGGGCTTTATTTTGTGACTGTAAAAATTCAATGTAAATCCAATATGGAAATTATTTTGTTGATTTTCAATAAAAACTGCTCTATGAGTTGTGATGAGTATATGTTAGAGTGTAACATTCATGTTAGTTTTAATAAAATTTATTTTGATGTTTTTGAAGTATTGAGTCGTTAAATGAAATGTAAAGTCGAGACTAATCTTCATGTGAACAAGTGAAATTAACAATTAAAGTAGTTTGAATAATATTTTAGATCTTGAGACTCTTACGCATTTTAGAACTTGAGAATGTCGCAAAGAATATACTGTTGTCTATTAACTGTATATATGTATTTCAATTTAATATTGTTGCATGTTTTTATTTCTTGTTTCATCTAGCGTGAATTTGATTTTATAATTGACATCTGCTTAACATGCTTAACATGGCATTTATTACGCATTTTAACAATTATCTAAGATATGATCACGTGACTTTGTCAAGGTATATGGTTTCACATTTAAGGGGCGGGTCTGAAGGTATGGACTGGACATCGCTGTCACGTGATCTTTCTTAATTTGGGGAGAACTGATTTTTATTGAAGATGGTTAAGGAGTGGAGTTTGTAAAAGGAAGTAAGAAACATGTAAAAAGAAAACAAGATTTTAGCGCTTCGGCGCCGTGTATATACATGTATAATTTAGGTCTAGAAATGTGTTGTGAATATGTCGAACTGTATATGTATTGCATAATTAAAAGAAAGTTTAACTGTACAATGGATCGAGTTGAGCTAATTCCCATGGAAACGAACATTTGGAAAGATACACGCAAACTTAGAGAGAACCTTTACAAAGTACATAGAAATTAATTGCAACGTTAACAACGACACATAAAATTGGATTAAACACAGAAACAGATCAGAATAAAAACGAACGACACAAATTCTATTATAACAACGTGGTGGAGAAATAACGGGTAACATGCTTTTATGCATGTTTGATTCCGCAGTACCTCACTGAAAAGGACAGCGCTATTCAAATAAAACCGGAATTAACAATCAAAAACGCGATTGGTGATTACAGCTTTACGATGACAACAACAGAAAATTGATTCAGCAAAACGTTCCACGAATTATAAGTTTTGGACAGTTTAGAGTTAGAGTAATTCTGAATCCAACGACGCCGACAATATACCGTAGAATAAAAACGACCGACACACATTCTATTATAACATATACATAAACCAGACACACCGCGGTCCAACACAACAGGCGCACAGATAGTCATCGGCAAGCCATAATAATTATCCCAATGGCGACAGAAACTTTGCTTTTATCAAGCATTCACCTTGATGTACGATTGATTACTTCGTCTTGTTTTAGTACCTTATGGTGATATAATCTTATGAATTACGCGTGAATATACCGCTTTTGGATTAGGCAAAGCAATTTAATGTCATTTTTAAAAGGACAAATATTAATCCCTATGTTTTATTCTGTCCCTTTGTAATTGTCTCGTTCGTCAATCTGTGTTGTTTGAAGTCAAATTAATTTACATACCACACATACGAAGCGATGCGTCATCTTCTAACAGGTTAAGTTGGACAGTGGTCTCAAAAATAAAGGTGAGTTGGGTTTGAAATAGGGAGATTTTGTAATCGTATTTTACGATCAAATGCGATAATAGATTAAACAGTTTATGGTTTACGGTTGACCGCAGTGGTTATAATTTATAGTCGATTTACGGTTTACAGTTTGTTGTATACACCTAAACTGGCATATAGTCTTGTACTAATAAACGGTTGAATTCGATGCTTACACAAATACATCGTCAAATGTTTGATCGAATACGACACTATCGTAACTATGTAATACTTCACGATCTAATACGGCCATTTAAAAACGTACGTAATTATTCAGGATTGAATTTTGGAGTATCGAAACTATGCAAGAATTCACGACTGAATACGGCAAGAACTGAACATGTATTGGCACTGTGCGTTAATAAAAGGTCTGTTTAATTATATTTCAAGACTGAAGGTAATCACACAAAACGCTGGAAAACAACCTTTTTTTATAACGTACATGAAAAACACACTCCACCATAAGGCCATTATTTACCAGATAAACAATACTTACTGTAAACCGTTGACGAAAAATTTCTCGGTTATATAATCCCTGCAGTTCGAGTTTTCAAATGCTAAATAAAACTTGTAGTCCGTATTCAACATATTGAAACAGGAAGAATCTCGTTGGGGGCAATTCAAAGGACCACATGACCCATAGATATCCACACTTATATATTTTGCTAGTTCATTGGCGTATTCCCGACGAGTGTTTCTTGCACCGCAGTTCGAAACAAACCAGGCAACTTTTTTAGTCTTCCCTAACGCGTAACTTCTGTTTTGAGGAATAAATTTCACATTTTCGTCATACGGTACGAACTTTTCATACGGTGCGACGATGTCGGAGTCATGGCGGTACGTCGCTGTCCAGTTAAATATATTTGCAAAGGCACTTAATCCTGAAGTGTGGTATGGCGATTCTAACATGAACAGTATCCATATTTGATTCCGCGGTCTACTCGTCCAAGGTTTCGCAGGCGAGTTACTTATTATAACAGCGTCGGCATCTTGAGCGTCCGAACGCTGATCTGTCAATGTACACGTATTCACAACACATTTTTGTTCCAAGAATGTTTGTTGTCCTCTTTGAACGGACCAACTGCCATATCCTCCATGGAGTACAATTTTCTTTAAAGGAATAGTTTCTTTTTTATTTGCTTTCTTAATGTGCCATTCTGGTCTGTATTTAAGTTGATTGACAATTCGGTCGTTGTCATCAAATGATATGTTGGGCCAAACGACTGTAAAATTCGCTTGATGTTTGGTCACTTGCAGCCGAGACACAGCATGTTCAGTCGTGACATTTACGATGGTGTCCGTTACTTCTCGAATAAAAGAATCGTTCATTCGTGGATGATGTATACGTTCGTGGTCACGGGCGTTATCAAATTCTTTTCCCCAGGGTCTATCCGGCCTCCACGAATTCGGGTTTCCAGTCAAGAGCCACACACGGCGATTATAAAAGTTGAAGGTCAGAAGAACGAAGCAGACGACTCCCAGAACCCACTTGATCGACTTCTTTAAATGGAATCTCATTTTAAAAATGCAATAAATGTAAATTCACAACTATTTGGTTTGAATATCTAACGTTTTCACTTTTAACTTCGTATCCAATAAATTAGGAGTAAGTGAAACAATAAAACGTATCGATCCACATCAAACATGCATCAAATCACTACACTGTAAAGCTGCTTCCAATAATCAATGATAATCAATGATATATATAACACACACCATCAAACCCAGTAACACCTTTCAAATATCGCGACATCTGCGTACATAATGGTAGATTGATATGGACATCATTTGTTACAGTTTTCAACGTTTATCACACGCAATATTTACAATAATATTTTACGCGCTGAAGCATTTACGTCTGCTCAAAGTTGCCGCGTCGCTGTGGTTTGTTTGTTACTGCAATTTCCTTACTCGTGTTCTATGATGACAGTAAACATGAATCTGCAAAGAGAAAAATAATGTAATGCAATTTTTTTATTGTTTATTATTCGTTACGGCTATATACTTAGTGAACGTTTTTAATAAGATTTTTGATATGGGTTATTTCCCTTCTCACTCGTCGACAAAGAAGAAGAAATTGAAGAAGAAATTGAAGAAGAAGAAGAAGAAGAAGAAGAAGAATGCTGCTGCTGCTGATGATGATGATATAATATTTATATAAGAGCTAACTGTAAAAAGAGACAAGGGATACGATTTGTTGCGCGTACATCTATATATTCTGCAGTTCAAACCAATATAAGTGTATCGGCAGATGTAATAATACTTATAAAACAGTCTACTGTAGCCATTGTAAAGTTAGGAAGCTTGGGATTGTACTTGGGGTCTCTAGAGTTAAGGTCAAGGTCACTGTTACTGAAAATAGAAAAACCGCACAATAACTTTTATTAGGAATAAGACATTGCGATGAAACATGCAGAGTATTTAGCTTATATGGAAAGGGATCTTGGGATTACATTTGGGGTCAATGGGTCTAGGTCACTGTTACTAAAAATAGTAAAACGATTTCCGCTCAATAACTTAAGTAAGGAAGAGATAGTGAAATGAAACTTGCTATGTATATAGCTTATATGAAAAGGAAGTTTGGGATTACATTTGGGGTCACTGGGTTCAGGGTTAAGGTCACTGTTACTTAAAATAGAAAAACAGTTTCCACTCGATAACTTTAGTCGGGAATGAGATATTGGAAAGAAATTTGCTATGTAGGTACCTTATATGTAAAGGAAGCTTAGGATTGCATTTGGGGTCACTGAGGTCAAGTTGAAGGTCACTGTTACTGAAAATAGAAAAACGGTTTCCGCTCACAAAAATCTGTTTTTCGTGGATTTCCACGTTTCTTGTTGATTTGACTATTATACCCCAGCAAAAGGATCATACCCTCTAACAAAAGACTTCATTATTACACATTTATAAAGATGTAGGTAAGACAGTCATATTAGTTTTCCAATTCTGCATTTTTCTGCATATTTAGCACCTACATAATCTTATAACTATCAGTTATAAAAATATAAAAAACATGGTTAATAATTTTTAAAATCTTTATGAAAATTGTTTTCTACCTTATGCCTAATTTATGATAATATCATTTGCACCAAATGTGTACTCTACCGTTAGCAAAGACTGCTCACGTTCTTCCCCATATAGTAAAAGCTTTGTGCGGGTGTTATTTGTTAGCCTTTGGCTTACTGTTCTAGTTATTATTGCATACTGATGCCATTACTGGTTATAGGGGAGAACGGGGCGAGATGTTACATTTTTCAAATAATTCATTTTTGTTAAATGTTATTTTGCAATAAATGAATATATCTTTTCATTTTCCGAAAGATCGTAAAAGGTCGCATTTTTAAAGACCTTCAAAAAACAAAAACTGTATGAAACATTTGAAAACATCATTATTTAAAAATGCACTTAACTGTAACACATTGCCCCGTTCTTTGGGGCAAAGTGTTACACCTATCAGGTCAGTTTGTTACACATTGTCTTATATGCCAATATTATCAGAATATACCCGTTTTATACAAGACAATTTATAAGAAAATACAAATAAATATAATATAAATAAATATAAATATTAAGTATATTTACTACAGCCCTCTTCAGGAAAGGGACAGTAGTATACTTGAAATGGATGATGTCTTGTATAATAAATGTGTATTATGATATTACTGTGATATGTTTAATGTGTGTTTAATGTTTAATGTTATATGTTTAATATTTGTATTTTCTTTTATACATGCACATTGTTTTGTTTTATGGTTTTAAGAATAATTGTGTACGCTTAACAGATATGCTTATAAAAATGATTTACTTCTGTTAATAATGTCCTAATGACAGTGGTTCGATTCCCGGCCGGCACATTCCCAGTGATGTTTTGGCTTTCGGATATTCGAGTGACAATTTATTAACCACCTTCCGACCTAAATGATAAATTCACATAGCCAAACTATTCCTGGATGCAAATCGAACAAAAAGAACAACAAGATTATTATGTCAAACATTGTGAAGTTTCATAATGTGTTCATGATGTGCAGTTTTGTAGACGGGTGCAATCTCAAATGAGCCTTACTTTACGCATATTAGGGGCAGCCTCATAAAGATAGGGATGTGAAATGATGATCCTCTCAGTGTGACATTGATTGTAAATCAACATACCCGGGTTTGTGTTCTGTCATTTGTCTTGAGAGGGTGAACAATTATTCCAAGTTATTTCAAAATGCTTAAATGTACGTACAATTTATGAAAACGGAAAAGAATATCTTCTTGAACATTGAGATATTGGGTATTTATGACATCTTTGACCTCTACGTGTGACTTTGACCTTTGAGCTGCACACCCAGGTGTTGCGCTCCGAACGTCGTCTGGTTAAGGCTATCATTTGTGCCAAATTATTTTAAATTACTTCATGGGTGTAAGAGATATACAGCGAACACTAAATTAGAAGCGACGGACAGACGCACGAACGGACGGAAGCCATTACTATATCATTCCACCTCGGAGAAGATAGCAGTGCAGCTAGCCCTATGTCTGTGAAAAGTTAATTATTTATTCACTAAACTAGTCAAACGAAGATCATACAATGTAAGATGTTACACTGTAACAATTTTCCCCATATGTACTGTAACATGTTACCCCACCACCCTACCACCCATTTACCCATGTTCATTTAGCTACCATGTTAGCTATGACAGGTCAATTTTCAATACTCTGTAACGTGGCAGCATATACAATAATGTTTATTGTGACCTCTGGAGAGAACGCAATATTTAAATGATAAGGAAACTATTCGTTGATCATTTTAAAAAAAAAAATCAACTTATTTTGCCGCAATATCAATTTTTGCTCGCTATGTTGTCAAGCCAAGACAGCGCGCTTACCGGCTTCGCACAAAAAACATTTAGAATTACGTTTTCATGGCGTAATAGGGGAATTCGTACGCATAAAACGTTGAATGTAACACCTTGTCCCGTGTATCATATTGCCCCTGTCTCCCCTACATCAATGAAAAATGAAAGAAATAAAACGTCCAAAGATGCTATAAAAACCGAAGCCAGTTTGGGGGTTAATGGTCAACATTTGTTTATTTTATTTTACAGTGTAGATAATTCAACGTTGTCAATGTTAATTCCTTAAATTTGTCCAAAAAATATTTCTTCAAATACCACACAAGTTCTCTGTCAGATATACAGTAAACAAAAACGCACCATTGCATAGCTAAGTTAAAAAAAAACAGCCCAGGACCCCTCTAGTTTGTCGGGTTTATACATGCATTTCAGGTCAGCTACGCCCCTGTCAGTGGTAGTGTAATGTTCTTATTGTAGATTACTTATATTAGTATGTTTGTTTGAATGGCGTTTTACGTCAGTTTCAGTACATGTTAGATCATATCGAGGGCATAGAGCAAAAAGGGGCTATATACCAAATTGGCATATTTTAACGTTTTATGTTATTTTGATTCCTCTAGTGCCATTCTATGTTATGTAAAAATATCTAGCATAGGTTATTAAATAATTCCCCAGGAATTATCAAAACACAATGGGGCTATCTGAAAAACTACCAAAACTTGACAGCAACAAGGGGACATCGACACGTTCTTATAGCAACATGGGGATATATGTCATATGCCCCCTTGTTGTCCTTGCAGATAATGTTATTGTTATCAGATCTGTAAAGTGATATTAATAAATCAGATACGGAAACAAGCAGACTATCAAAGCCCTGATAAGAAATATTTGTCGAGAAAAAGAAAGAAAAACACTGATAAATGAACATATGAAAATATTTCAAACTTACTGGCAGCTAGGCTCTTACGACAAACAGCGAACTTTTGTCAAAATGTCACTCAGTCAGACACGAAACGTGAAACAACAAATAAAAAGTTTCATTCAGAAGAATAATCATTTTCATACTATCTGCCAATCCCAGATGAAACTAGAAACGAAAATGTGTAACAACGATAAAGGTAACAATTCCGCTTAAGGCAACAACCGCCGCTAGATGTAACAATTCCAACGCACGCTAAAGGAAACAACCTCCGCTAAAGGTAATAATCAACTCTTCCGCTAAAGGTAACAACCCTAACGTTAAAGGTAACAACTTTTCATGTTAAAGAATGTACTCCTCAACAGTCACACCTCAATAATCTGACAGGGTGGGCCTGGTGTATGTTTTCCCCACTTCTCATATTGTGCCAGTTTATGTTTTGACCAAACACAAATGCTTGTGGCCGGCAAAGCATAACACTAATCAATTGACAAACGAAATTAGATATTGTTTGCATTAAAATATGTGACAAACAAAACGTAGGGTGGGGGGTGAAACCTTATCAACAATTGAAAATGTTCATTTGGGCCCAACCATCCTCCCGAGTTTCTAAAACATTCCAACGCCACTGTAAACAATGATACCTCTCAAAAATATGATGTATGCATAAGGAACAATTGCCGTAATTATTATCTGCTGATCCGGCCTAAATTTCCTTTTCGAATAGACTTTCGATGTAAGCTAGTAACTTTCAGTATTAAAATATAAATATATTCGAGGGATTAATTTGTTATCTCTGGAACTCTGTAGCACTAATTCGTATACTCCAGTTCAATATACTGAGGATGACATTATTGCCACACATATCACTCGGTGCATTACTTTCAAGGTTGGGGTAGACAAAAAGCAAAACAAACTGACAACTATGTTCTGGATTCCCCTAATTACATACAAATCCGTAAAAAGCTCGTTTTATTTTGAATTCTAGTGCCTGCACCGCCACAAACATCTCCATGTTTTTAACTTCTTGTCTTACTGCCGTTTAGGATCACGTTAAACAATACTATGCTAAAACGTATGAAAACTCTGGGATTAATTTATTTTGGTCTAAAATTCAGACGTCTTTGATAAATTTGCAGTAAACGTTAAGTTTCATTTGAAATTTTAACTGGCGTCGTTTAACAAATATTGCTAGCGATTTATAAAAAACTTAATCAGCCTTGATTGGACTAAAACCTTATTGATAAACTTAATAAAATATTGGTGTGTGTTTCGGTGATTTCCAGTTTTTAGTATTCGTGTTACTTTCAAAAAATCTGGGTGACTGATTATAAAAGTTGAGTAGTGTATAAGTACTTATGACTTTTCTACACTATATATAACCTTACCGCATCACCTTATCAAAGACAAGCTGATTGCTCTTATTAAAAAAAACATTCGCTAGAGAACAAAACTACATGTTTGGCCTGAAACCATATTAAAACGTTTTTTTACTAACGGCATTTTAGACAATTGAACTATGTGGACTTGCCAAGAAGTTTGTGAAGCACTCATTTCATATTAGATAATATTTTCGTCAGGTATGGAACAACCGTTTGTAGACAAATTGTTTGTTTCCCTATGTGTGCGAACTGTGCACCTCTTGTCGCAGATTCATTATTGTATTGCTATGAAAGAGATTTCATGTTGAGTCTTTCATCCGATAATTCCGACGCATCACGTCACCATAGAAGTCACTTTATGAGAGTCCTTGTCGCAGAAGGGTTCTTAAAATACTTTTATATTTTAAAAATAGATCAGGGTTTGATACTGTTAATTATCCTCACTTAGATGGGGATGTTCTCCGGGCTACTTCTTATGGGGTCTATGTTTCTCATCTAATACGTTTTTCTAGAGCTTGTAGTCGAGTTGAGGACTTTAATATTCGTAATCTGTGTATATTTAAAAAAACTACTCCAGCAGGGCTACCGTTACCATAAACTTTAAAAACCCTTTGCAAAATTTTATTATCGTAATCCAGATCAACTTTTAAAAATTAAAAGTAATTTAAGAACTCTTCTGAGACAAGGACTATCACAACCTGACTTCTTTGGTGATGTGATTTATAAACTGCGTAAGATCATTGGTCATAATCAATTGCATACAGTCTTTATTAAACGTGTTAAAACGTTTATCAAAAGAGGTTATGATCTTTTTGCAACGCATTGCATGTTAAGTGGTGGACCCATTTACAGGTCGCCACTATGCTTTTCCTCTTTGATTGTGCGATGACAGGACAGAGTGTGGACCATGCGATGACGTCTATCTGAAACCTTATAAGACGGTCGCGTTTGATGCTTGTCTTTAATCTTATCTTGTCGTACTCTTCGGTTTATTCTCTTGTTGCTCTGGCTTCTGCTAAGTCATTTAGTACTTACACTGTGGCTTTCTATGCTTTTTAATATTATATAATATATGATCGTGTATGTGTTTTACTTATATTGCCTATTAATGCTGCCGTGTTTGTTAAAGAATATAACCGGTCGGGAATATCTTTATTTACATTGTCCCGTTTATTTGGATGACAATAGGGTAAGAGTGAGGTTTGGCACACCCTAGAGCCTGGTTTAACCCCCCAGCGGCCCCTTTATGGCCACTGACCGTTCCAAGGCGGTAGCCCTATTATCAACCCTTTTGTGTTTGTGATGGCTTATTTTGCCTTTTAATAATTTTTAACGTCGTTCTTTGTTTCTGTGTGTGTGTTTGTGGTTGACTGTCGTGCTACTTTTCCTGTTCGATTGTTATATCTACTTTTAATGTTCAAAGTTACATAGGCCACCATGTGCTCAATGCTACTAAACGGAATAAACGAATTGATCATTTAATAACTTTTAAAATTAATGTCTATTTCTAACAAAATAAAGTGTAGAACAAAAAAATGTACATGTTGCCTGAATAATAGGGTGACCATGGCCAAAATCGATGATTATTTTAAGGGGTAGGTGGTAACAAAAATAGAACAAAACATATTATTTATCAAAATGTTCGTCTTGGTCTGAAGTTTATCAACAATCAGCATAAATTGGCAAAAATGAGGGCGAACCAAGTAAACCAATAAGGCAACAAGATGGTCGCCATTTTTGTAAAGATTGGTATGGAGCTAATAGGAAGACAAAATACCATAGGTCAATACTTGTGGGTATATTCTTATATAGTTTTAGCAATTTAATACTTATTTTAACCTTTTAGAGAAAAATAATTGTCCTTATTTTCACAAAAGAGGCCAAAACTAGGTCAATACTGCATTTTTTGTTTTTGACTGCTTAAATGACACAGAAAAAGTAGTATGTACTCAATGATAACCACCCCTCCTAATGAATAAAGTACAGTATACACTACACTCAAACGAACAAACGGACGTTTAATGCCCTAGGTCAACTTAAATATATTTTATTGAACGGTTAGTAGTACACGAAGGACAGGAGGAGCTCACTAAGAGTTTGTTGATGTCTTACTACAAAAAGACAATGACACATAGTAAGATTCTGTAAAATGCAAATCAAAAGATATCCTACGTAATGAGGAAGAGATATATTTAGGGCTAATAACCATACACTAATTAAAAAATACGAGATTTAATAATGTTAGTTCGTCAAATGAACAGCCGAGAGATTTATTTATAATTTATTGTGATTATATCACAACGAGATGTTACATATACTGATGTAAAATGATAAAACATAAATGTTTTCTTAATCAGAATATTATTTTCAATATGTAAGAATGTATACCGAAAAACCTGTGTATTAGTAAAATGGACAAAATATGCTCAAATACGCTAAGTACATGCAACAGTGTGTATAAATAGTACATATATATGGAAGTGCACATGCAATGACTCCTCCAGGCACATCAAACTGACATCGGACCGACCAGTCATAGAATAACACTTATAGCATCAGCGTCAAGCAATGGAGTTACTAGTTAAGTATTTGGCGTGACCCGGTCGGGGATCGAGTCCACGACCTCCAGCATATGAGCCAAAGCCACCCCGCTGCACCGTGGTTGACAGGAATTTCAGATGTGTAAGTCTGTACTAATGGTTAATTGATGAACTAAATACCGTATACTAATAAATGACAGATTCAATCGTTGAATGAAGCGCGGGTCGCGATTTAAATCAAGCCAGATCGAGCCCTAATTCCTAAGGAGAAAGGGCTCATTGACTCCGTTGCATTTATATTGGACTAATGCATATTCTCCGTCATGTTGTCTCTCCAAGAAATTAGGGACTATTCAATCAATGCCAGGTTTAAATTTTTTGGGCGTAAGTTCAATCTTGAGCATGGATTAATACACTAACCAAATTGCTAAGTATCAATCTAAGAATATGTCAATAATATTACAATTGTTTTGTGTATTTTGAACTTGATTAGAGATACGGTTAAACTGCAAAATAACGATTGTAAATCGTCTGCACTGATTGCATGAACATATCTTAAAACTTTTAAGTCAATGTGTTTTCTTAGAAATAAGTTATAACGCTTATACAACTGGGTATATAGGATTTTATTAAGTACTTTGAATTAGTGAAGCTTGCATTGTTCCTAATTCTAAAATGTGCCAGTTAAAATTATTTTGACCATGTTTTACTAGCATAACCACTACAAATGCGTTTGCAAAAGAATTTTTCGAAATATTTAATGTTAATGCTGAATTACAGTTACTTGAATTTCAAACAATATTCAATTTAAAGGGAGGCAATTTAAGATTTCCCATATTTCAATTTGTATAGACTCTCCGAGAATCCGCGATAAATGGGTAAAAATGTTATGTTTTTTTTCTATTATTTCATACCAATTTTAAGAATGTTATATCTTTAAGCGATCTTTGACTCGTGTTATGTGTCTTATCAGCACATTTCATGTTTTCATATAAAGCGAGGGTAACTCTCAAAAGATGTAACAATTTAAACAAAAAATAAATGTTTTACAAACTATGGATCAAAACAAAGTACTTATCATTTATCTATTCTAAAATATATTTAAAATAAGAAAATAAGTTAAGATACAAACGTTGATACTTAGAAATTTTGTTCAGTGTACAGTTCTAGGTATTCCACGTAAAAGAAATGAATGGCAGCTCAAATAATGTACAATACATGTGACAGAGCTTCATTTCAATTCAGTTTGCTGATTTTATGGAATAAACTCTTTTTATGTTTCCTACATCATTGAAAGACATCGTGCGTGACCTATCAGATACCTTTTTTTGAAACCCAATACGGAGATATAATAGACCGTACATATAGAAATCAATGAAAGTCATGTTTGATGATTGTAAAATAAACCCGATCAGGTTATATATCCCAAACGTGCTTTTCTCACGGAGTTCAAACTAAATTGTTTGACAATATTCCTAATGGTTGAGAACAATGCATAATTATTGAATTGAAATATTTGATATATTAACGAAGAACAAACCCAAATTTAAAATGTTTACCCGCCACGCCCCCCTCCGAGATGGAGTGCGATTCTATGCATGCGGCAAAAGAACATTCTAAAAGGAATACTAATGTGCATGTTCCATCACAGTGGGATACAATTATAGCAATGACCAGGCGAAATAATCCATATGTTGTTATACCTATCAAGTATGATGACATTTGTGACTTAAAATCGTACACAAAGTCACCTTTTTCAGAATGACAAAAGCCGACCCCGTTGAAATGCCCACAATGCGAGCTATGTCCTTAGTGTTATATTTTGCATCTTTGCGCAGTAATTCCTTGACCTTTTCAATGTTTTTAGAGGTCACTACAGAACGTTTTCTGCCTGGCTTTGGGTCATCTTTAACATGCTGTTGCCCGCTTTTGAATTTCTTAATCCACCTATCAACAGTCTTATACGAGACTTCATTATGTCCATAAACAGTGCATATTTCATTACATATGACACGTGCTTTAAAACCAAGTCCATAGCGCACTTTGATATAGCTCCTTATTTGGTCACTATTTGAAGCTCTTTTTCCTACCATTTATAATGCAGTGTATATGACTGGGTGTTTTCAACTGCATTGAATATTGACTTATAGTCATCGGACCAATACGAATTTGGTATCATTGTATTGGTTATGCATTGAACCATGCAATCATTTAAACTGCACGAATTTCACGATGATATTAACAAAGAAATAGATGGATGGACATTACATATTGAATCCCCCTCGTATATGCTGAAAAGTTAACCATTTCTGTCCCGAAAAAGCAAAACTTGTCCTCACTATGCAGGTCAAAAGCAATGCCAGACTTTTTTCATTACTTATATGAACAGCTATCAACATCATCAAAGGTACATGATAAATTACCAGAACCAGATGTGAAAGCAGAGGACGTAGACAGTGCTGAGAATTAGTGTAGAGAGTATGAGGCAACAATATTGTGTAGTAAAAACATGCATTTTACAAAAACTGGATAATTACTGTGAATTCAGTCAGTTTTGTAACAGAAGTGATAACAAGCAAGAACTTTACACTCAAAGAATGTGTATTGTTGTTTAATGCAACAGAGGGATATATGGCAGATAGTCCCTTTTTAATTGCATTTGCCAGAGATAAAAGGAATTATCTGCATTTATCCTTATTTGGGCATGAAATACATGTTGAACTTTCAAAATATTTTCTGTAAACATGGAGTGTTAATGTACAAAGATGCCCTCAATAAATAATAAGCAGACAATGAATTGTTGAATTTTCATTGGAACTCAAACATTAAATGTCCATTTTCTCACAAGTCTGAATTATGCACATAACCCCCTTTTGCTCTATGCCCTCGATATATGACGGTCGATTATTTTGTGGTAGAGGCAGACCACCCCATGTTTCATGGGTAAAACCAATAATGCATAACAATCACCCTTTTCTCACTTGGCAAGTTTAGCCCCCAGTGCCATTCGAACCCGCAGCGGTGGCAGAAGAGATAGCTTTACACGCAGCGTCTTTACTATACCGGCCATGGAGGTCATTATAGTAGTATGTATATACAGGCCCTACGGCGTATTGAGTTACTCCTTGTAAATAAAGACGAACTTTACATATTTTATGCGATCCTTTAAAAAGTATGATATCATAACTGGGTTGGAAGGTATCTGATTTCTTTTCCTAAAGACATGAACACAAGATAAACCAATATCACAAAGGTAGTATAAAAACTAATGTAATGATACATGCGTGTAATAACAAGTTAGGGTAGCTACAGGAGAGGAAACCATCAACTGTTTATAGTTGGCCTTTATTCATTGATAGGAGGATGCAATTGAATAGCATTTAAATGAATTGTGAATGTGTTGAATTGTATTGTATACGATCATGCACGGCAGTTGGGTTAAATATATTGCATACAATGAATAACAAGAGCTGTCGGAGAACAGCGCAGCTCACTATTCGATTTTTCAGAGAATAATAAATTTATAGCTAGTATATACCATCAGAAAACAAGGCTACAACAATGTGGAGTGGGGTTGGGAGCACAACATAACTATGTGTATAGAATTGACCAAAACTACACAGAAATATGTAAAAAAATAAATAAAAATAAAAAATTCGAGGGGCGGAGGGGAGGCGGGGAGAGAAGCAGGGGGTGGGTGGGAGGGATCAACATATGTGTAAGAATTGACCAAAAAACACAGAAATATGTAAAAAAAATAATTATTAAATCTCTCTCGTTTCGAGTGTGTGGTGGGGGCGGGGATGGGTGTGGCTGGGGGACGGGGGGATGGGGGCAACATGTTTAAGAATTGACAAAAGCAAAATATATTCTGGTTTCGAGTGTGTGGTGGGGCGGGGGGGTTGGGGTGGCGGGGGGGGGGACGGGGTGTAAGGGGGCAACATGTTTAAGAATTTACAAAAGCAACACAGAAATATGTATAAAACAAAAAATAGAGTTTCAAGTGGGGGTGTGGTGGGGGAAGCGGGGATGAGAGGCGAGAGTGAGTTGGTGGGTGGGTGGTGGGGGGTGGGGGCAACATATATGTGTAAGAATTGACTAAAACACAAAGAAATATGTAAAAAAATATATATATAGATTTTCAAGTGGGGGGGGGGTGTGAGCGGCGGTGGGAGGCGGCAGTGGGTTGGGGTAGGGGGGATGGGGGGGAGAGGGCAACATATATGTGTAAGAATTGACTAAAACAACAAAGAAATATGTAAAAAAATATATATATTTTTTCAAGTGGGGGGGAGCGGGGGTGAGAGACGGGGTTTGGGTTGTGGGGTAGGGGGTGGGGGGACGGGGCAACATATATGTGTAAGAATTGACTAAAACAACAAAGAAATATGTAAAACAAATAATATATATAGATTTTCAAGTCGGGGGTGGGTGGGGGGGGGAGCGGCGGTGAGAGGCGGGAGTGGGTTGGGGGGAGGGGGCGGGGGGAGAGACGGGGTGGGTTGTGGGGTGGAGGGGATGGGGCAACATATATGTGCAAGAATTGACTAGAGGCGAGAGTGAGTTGGGTGGGGTGGGGGCAACATATATGTGTAAGAATTGACTAAAACAACAAAGAAATATGTAAAAAAAATAATAAGATTTTCAAGTGGGGTGGGGGCGGGGGGAGCGGGTGTGAGAGGCGGGGTGGGTTGTGGGGTGGAGGGGATGGGGCAACATATATGTGCAAGAATTGACTAAAACAACAAAGATATATGTAAAAAAAAAAATATAATAATAAAAATAAAATCAACTGGAGGTGGGGAGAGGGGTGGGGGGGGATTGGGGGTGAGGGGGGCAACATATATGTGTAAGAATTGACTAAAACAACACAGAAATATGTAAAAAAAAAAATAATAATAATAATAATAAAGTGGGGTAGGGGTTGGTGGTGGGGGGGGGGGGGGAAGCGGAGGGAGCCCATGTCCCAATATGGGTGAAGTTATAAGATGCATAATGCTATAACAAATCCCAAACCAAAATTATGCAAACCTAGATCTGCCTTTATTGCACATTTTATGGGCCATCACAATTTGGGTTCCATGGGAGCCCAAAATTTGCAGAAGACAAAATTACTTATCCAACCCTTTACAACATACTATAAGGAAACCAATTCCAAAATTTAGTTCAGCTAGGACAAGAAATGTAAGAGATATAGACCTGTAAACACAGCTTACACGCAAAATTTGATGTGAAACAGACATATTTTAAGGGCTATCAGAATTTGGGTTCCATGGGAGCCCAGGGGTTACAAGAACCAAAATTACTTAAGCAGCCCTTACGATAATGCTTTAAGGAAGCTAATGGCCATATTTGGTTGTGGTAGGGTAAGAATTGTAAGAGATATAGACTTGTAAACACAGCTTACAGGCAAACCTTGATGTGGGACGCCGACGAATAGTCGAGCTAAAAAGCACACTATCACTGCAAATAAGTTTAATTGTTATTGAATCTTTGAAACTTAGACGGATTTCTGTCAACACCTTTGTTTCCATTTCATCGTTATTATCATTATGTTGCTATCTGTTACTTTCTAAAGAGTGTCTCTGGGAAGATTAGTTTTACTAACTGGGTAACACTTTTGAAACTACTAACTGGGTAACACTTTTGAAACTATTCTATTCAGCGTATCCTTGGTCGATGGGTTAACGACGTTGCGTTGTAAACCTTCTCGCTTCTCGTCGCTGTGGGTTCGAATCCCACTAGAAGCTCGATTTGTAAGTGAGAAAGTGTCAATTATTACAGATGGTGGGAGGTGTTCAGTACTTGTTCTACCCAGGAAAAGTGGGTGGTCTGCCTCCACACACAAAACAATAAATAATAATAATAATAATAGATCGACCTTCATAATACATAATCTTACATGTGTTAAGAAGAAGTAAAATACCATACACACAATTCAATGCTCGAAACAATATGCAAACGTAATCTAATAAAAAAAACGTTCAAAAGACGGGAAAATTGCATAAATTAGCAAACATTCCTATATTTAAAAGATAGTTTTGTTGAAAATAGTGATACATGCATAGTATTGTTCTAATGTTCAAGTTGGGAAATACTGTTTGTTTTTCGAATTCTGGATCGTGAACTTCAGTTGACCATACTTGAACCTTCGATTTTAACCATTTTATGCCACACAAGTCGTAAATGTTTGCCACCAAATGCTTCAGCGAAAAATTGTTAGGGGCTAATATAATCATAAACTTTAACAAGAGCTATCGGAAAGCAGCGTAGCTCGACTATTCGCGTTTTAAGAGAACAACAAATTATACGACACGACTAACATACCATTGGAAAAAGAGCCATCTCTTTTCATATAAGCATTTCTTAAAGAAATATCAGAGACATATCCATGAAAAATATGAACAAATGAGAACTAGGGCATTGTAATAACACATATAAGGATGGTACCGGTGAGTGGGTGGAAGATGTGGGTATTGATTGCAATGGGAAAATGCGTGCGCTGTGTACCATTGAACATTAATAAACAAGCGAAAGTGTTGGTATATTTGGAGTGGGTTTATCATATACTGATAGGAAAAAGAAACGCAGGGTGCGTATTTCCGCTATATATTGTATGTTTAATATGCTACTGCTAATCGAATGATATATAATGATATAAGTGTTTAATAGAACGACGTGAAAGGACGACATTAGGCCTGTCCTATTAGAAAGAAGGTTTAAACAGCACTGAACATGCTGAACACACAAATGGTTACCCCTTTAAAGTTTCATTATCGTCAGAATACGCATTTGGCTCAAGCAGGTGAGCAAACTTAGGCTTTAAATGTTGCAATCACTTAACATTAAATACAGTACTGAACTGGCTCAATTTTTCAAAGAGGAACTTCAGCATGTATGAATTTCTTGTTACAACGTGTACTGTGATTAAAACGTCTACCACATCACAGTTGTGTCCTTTCTCTAACTAACTGCACTCTTTTTTTTTACAAAACATCTTGGGATTTCCTTGGAATATATATGGAATTAAGTTTGCAGTATATGCAATATATAGCGGAAATACGCACCCTGCGTTTCTTTTTCCTTTCAGTATATATGCACTGTGCTTATGAACAAAATCCACATCACAGTAAAGTGTACGGACAAAGTCAGGGAATGGAATGGTTGAAGAGGGAACGATGATGATTGTGATGAGAGGTACAGTATATGTACTCAGAAAAATATTCCATTGTATATTTATAATACATTGCAAAAGTATATTTTGTAAAAGCAAGCCAATGGTCCGGCTGCTCTCTTTGATTTGCTTGTTGGAACATGTAATCTATTAAAATTTATTATATAAGTACACTTACTATAGCTATAACAACCTAATACAATGAGCTATTTCTAACTATTTTATATAATGACTTAATGTAACAAAAAAGAAGGGGATTACTTTTTATTATCTAGGGATTGGTCTTACAAGAACTATATCTGCAAACGGCAGTTATACACCTAGTGCAATGGAAGGAAGAGTAGTTTGTGATGTTCTGTTTCTAAATAAATGTCCCGATATAATATTGACATTCTATCTAAATAAAAACTTCTTTAAAACTGTACATGCAAGAATACTAAATTCAATATGTATGTCTGAATAAACTATGATGTTTCCGAAATTTATGTTTTATTTTTATAATACACCGCGTTATTCCAGTGAATTTAACATAGACGTAGAATTATTTCCTTCGTTTTATTTACATTTGACTTTATACAAATATGCATGTTTTTGAAGTTTGAAATTATTCATTTTCGATTTTTTTTTTTTTTTTTTTTCTCCATTGCATACCCTTTTTAAAATGATATATAATGATATAAGTGTTTAATAGAACGACGTGAAAGGAGTTTTAATACGTGAACCCGATGTTTAATACGTGACACAGACTAAAGTAGGTTTTTAACACGTGAACCAGACTTAGTTAGGATTTTTAATATGTGAACCAGATTAAGTTAGGATTTTTAATACGTGAACCAGACTAAGTTATGCTTTTTAATACGTGAACCAGACTGTTAACATTTTAAAATCGCGAACCAGACTAAGTAAGGATTTTTAATGCGTGAACCAAACTAAGTTCAGTAGTTGATGCTCTTAATCCGGTTCCCGTGTCATGTTTGGGTTACGACATCTCGCTTTTAGTGCACTCTTTGTTTGCTGCTAAGTAAGCACAAAATATTAGAATAATAATAGAGTTTCTAAAATTGTATGCAGTAAATAACAATTTAATCGATGGCGTTAGCATAATCCATGACAATAAAACATTTTTTAAATCAAGCACTAGATGACATGGTAGTTAATACGTCACTACATCGCGCATTATCATGCATACAAAGACAGTCTTCATGTAATGTAGATCTTGTCGAGACTTTATACATAACATTATTGCACACTTACACACTCATACTAAATCTAGTATACTTATTAAAATCAATGTGCACTACTATTAGTTTGTGAAACTGTTTAATTCAAGCCGGGCTAGTAGGTATTTATTTATTAATGATATAATGGATAACAATGGTAATCTTCTCTCTTTTACCCTAGTTATCGAAAAGTTTGCTCTACATTCACATTTTTTAGAATATGAAGGTATGACTGCAGCAATACGGGGCTACCTTCAGAAACAAAATTTTGCTCATCTTGCTATCAAGTTAGAAAATCCAATTTGCCCATCAATAGTGTTCCTAATAACAAGCGCACCGAAAGGCTGTCGTCCCATTTATGATATACTTATTAAATCAAATGTACATCCAACATCTATAGCCAAATGGGGACAATATGGTATAAATATAGACAGAGATTGGAATGACTTATTCAAAATACCTTTCAAATGTACAAAAGATACTCGATTACAATGGTTTCAGGAAAAAATAAACCATTTTGACAAAAATAAAGATAAAAAACGATAACTCCTATAGCTTTTGCACAGAGTCTCCGGAAACCATTTCACATTTATTTTGGGAATGTAAATATACCAAAACATTTTGGAATATTTTTAAGATTACTTGCAATGATAATAATATAATAATCCAACCGGAATGGACTACAAAATGTATACTGTTTGGGTCTAGTGAATATGACAATGTTCTAAATAAACTAATTTTACATGCAAAATACTTCATATATACATGTAAGTTAGATGGAAGATTACCATTGTTCGGAAATTTCAAACCACAAATTAAATACATATATCAAACTGAAAAAATAAACGCAATTAAAAGTTTTACATTTGATCAATTCGAAAAACCTTGGTTGACTTATAAATCCCTACTTAATAATTAGTTTTGTTTTAAATTTTAAGAGTTACACTGTGCAACACATCTATCTTGTTCCATCTATTTTGTTCTTTCTTCTTGTTTTTTGTTTTGTCTTTTTTTGACAAAAGGACAATCCCAAGAAATGTGTAATAACTGTTAAATTATGTTCACCGCTGTTCCCACTGAATATGGAAGAGTCACACCTCCATAGAAATATCTTGTCTTTTCTTTATATATTTAGTGGATAACACCAATTTTGTTTCAACTGTAGAAAAACTCAGCAGAGATGGTATGTGGATCTTGTATACAAACTGAAACACTCATAGTTGATTGTGTAAGCAAAGTATTTATCTACGTTAAACAATTCTTTATACAAGATATATATGCTGGGTTTTGAAAAAACAAATATTTCTTTACAATTATCAAATATTGATATGAAGGCGTATTAAAGTAACAAAATAAATATTTTGACAATTTTGTAAATGTCAAGATTTAAAGGAACACACAGCAATCTGGTGAATTTGCAAATAAAATTCTTTTGAAAGACCCTCAGATTGCAGAGAACCCTTTCATCAAAATTGTATTTTAAATCTTCTTTTGAATATTGTAAAGAA
Organism: Cyrtodaria siliqua; assembly: GCA_037043455.1. Taxonomy (NCBI): domain Eukaryota; kingdom Metazoa; phylum Mollusca; class Bivalvia; order Adapedonta; family Hiatellidae; genus Cyrtodaria; species Cyrtodaria siliqua. The sequence continues at coordinate 87,984 of JAWPHD010008578.1, read as the reverse complement.
ATATAAAAAAAAACTCCCCATTCATATAGTTTCTAATCAATATATGCATTTGTTTTCTTCTAAATATTTTGAAAACTGTTTATATATAATAAATATTATTCATATTACATCTATATCTGTACGGTTTGTTGAGGGGTGGCCCACCCCGACCCTCACAGACCTATTACGGGTGAATAAATGGATTACCATTAATTTGGTGATCGAAATTTAAAAAAAAAGGTATTCACGGGAATATAATCCGCTTGAAGTTTAGGACTAAGACGTGGCGGATGCACAACACTAATAAATGAATGGACCTATGACTAACAACTCGGAACAACATGTATATATACCGAGCAAAAATAAAAAGTACCCTTTTTTCTTTCCTTTATCATATTAAACGCAGGAGATCGTTAGCAGGCGATACAAAGATGAGGACGGACATTCATTATTCCACAAATGTATTAATGAAATTGTGGAATAATGAAAAACAAGAACAATTCAGTCTACTGTGAATTTCAGGGTAGGTAGACGTCGAATATGAATCGAGATTTTTTGTTTATTACTTTCTATATGTTTTCATACCTGATATGATTGAAAAGAATGAAAACGGACGCTCCTGAATCTGTTTGCAATTTTCGCGTAGCCATCCTCTAAGCTTCGCAAAGCCAAACATTCATTTTGACCCCCACTGTTTACATGTAATTTTAATGACAGCCTAAAACCAAAATGGCGACGGTGGAACATTCCATTTTTCTAGGGTAGGGTGACTTAAAAAAAAAGTATTTTACCAATAGTGGTGTAAATGATAAAATATAAACGCAGTATACTATTTACCTACTTTTTATTTGCTAGATATAATGATTTTCATTCCAAAATAAAAGGTAAATATGAACGATTACTGGAGGTGCCGAACATTAAACAACAACCACCTATATAACCTACGTTTTACTTGGTACATCCGAATCCTAGAAACAGACATGCTCAGTGTAAACAAGAGGGGTCAACATGAATTTTAGGCTTTGAGAAGCATAACTGATGACTATGGCAAGATTGTAAACAAATCCAGGAGCGCCTATTTTCATTCTATCTAACCATATCAGGAATGAAAACATGTAGCAAATAATAAAAAATAAATCTCGATTCATATTTGACGTCCAGGCACCCTGACATGCACAGTAGATCAAAATATGACGTGAAGAATGTGTGTGACTGGCTCAGAAATAATGAACGGCTCGAGGGAATCCAACCTGAAAAACTAACTAAGAACTAAGTATGCATTTAGAACTGTTTTCTTGACTATTACAAAAAAAAGATGGATCAAGGGCCAAACTTTGGGTCTGTCATGAAATAATTTGGAATTGAAAGCAGCAATTTCATATGAAAATACCACAGGAATTCGAAGATAGTGCTGACCCGATAACCGACGAAGAGACGACCATACTACGTAATAAATATGTTTGGAGATGGTGTGATAGATTTAACATAGATGATATTGTTTTGGTTACACATGTAATAAACAGGTCATTAGCTGGGGTAGGTGTGTCTTTTTGTGGCACTGGCCCTTGATAGCGATGAGGCCCTCGAGCTCTCGGGTCTCATATGGCTATCTCGGGCCAATATCACAAAGAGGCACACCTATCCCCAGTTCATAACCTCTAAATATCTCAGTGGATTTTAATTAAGGAATAATGGAATAAGGAACAAGGAATAATGACCTTGACAGTAGAACTAACTATATAAAAGTTTAAGCATACTAAACTGGACGTTTAATGTACAATTATTCAGCTTTAATCTGATCTGAAATGTTTTATCTAGATCAATTTTAAATGAAACAACTATCTTATTAGAAGCGTGTGCTATCATGTTACATTAGGTAAATAATATGACACGGCATGACGCAGATTTCGCTGATTTCGGTTTATAAATATTGGAGTTTTCACGGTTTTATGCACACATTCAGCGACTTTTCATTGAAAATTCGTCTATAGATCTAGGTGGTTAAAACATGTTCAAATTTTAGATTCGGATAAAGCTATATAAAATGCACAGTTATATATATATATTTCAGGTGTAAACCTGAACTAGCGAGTCCTACACAACACCCATACTGCCGTAACAACTGTATACAATCTCATTAAAATCAGACCCTTTATCACGCTACGATACTCTACACTAAAACATGCCATTTCGTGCATTTCTTTGAATTTATCCACAGCAATAACACACAGACTTTTAAATTATCTTTATTCGGATGTAGATCTATGCGTTTTATGAGTATTTTGTTTGTTCAGTTCACTCGATAGAACGTGCATACGAAACGCGCGATTTCATTGTTTGAATTTAGTTGATCTTCTCATGAATATTGATTAGATGAAAGGTCGATCTGACGTAACCTACAAGGGAGTGTGGTCAGATCCTGTAGCGGAGAGTATCAAAGCTTAATTAGGACATTCCAGTTCAGACCATCGTCTGGCACAAGGTGACTCCGCAAGGCATGCCGGTGGCTGGAATCGTTCATAACCATGTCGGACAGTGATATCCAAAAAGCTGTGCAGTATGGTTATCCCGTGAAATGTAGGCTACGCATTTACTTAATGTCGAAATAAAGACATTCACCTATTATGTTATATACATATAAGATGTGGAAACAAGTTACGTACTTACAAATTATTTAAAAGTGTTTTTAAAACCGAAGAATATTGTACAATGATTCTACCACGCAACCATAGATCTGCTTTATCTAGATTTCGGTGTGGTGTTGCGCCCATTCGTTTAGAAACTGGTCGTTATGAAAGGCTTCCAGTTTGTGAAAGAGTGTGTCCGTTTTGTAATGATACTGTAGAAAATGAGATTCACGTTATACTTTCATGTCCATTATATAATGATATACGATTACAAATCATTGATTATGCATTCTTACTCGATTCAAATTTCAATGACTATACAGACGAACAGAAGATAGTTTTTCTATTTAATAATGTAAATCTGATTAGAATATGTGCCAAAACCTGCTTCAAAATATTGCAAAGAAGATCAAGTTATCTTTATCGGTAGGCTTGATTTAGATTTAATTTGTTTGAAGTGTAAATATATATTTCTATGTGAACAATGTGTTAATATTGTATATGTATGTTGATATCTTATGTTAATTTAATATATATGTAATTGTTTTATTTATATTTGAGCAATGATTGTTAATCAGGTCATAGCAAATCTGATTTGAGATGATAATTGATTTTTTAAAATGTTTTTTTTTTAATAAGCACTTCTAATGCCATCATGGTGCAGTTTTCATAAATTCAGTGTTTTAATATAAAGTTTATTTTAATACTTTTTTAGAGCATTTTGTAATTATACTTATAAGTACACTCTGCTCAGGATTAACGATTATAGCTCAATTCTTATCATTGTAAAAATGAATTAAATGAATATGGTAATGTGGTAAATTGCTGTGAAAAAAAAAAAAAAAAAAAAAAAAAGAAGAATTGTGTGATAATTGTATGACATATAGTATTAATATTGTAAAATATAGTATATTTTTAGAAGATATCATATATATCTTTTAGTCTCTTATAACTCTTACAAGAGTGACATGGTGTATAATATTATGTGTTGTTGTTTTATGCTACTGTAGACTGTATATACTATGATGAGACTTTAATAAAATAAATATATAAGAGTTAATAGTTTACTCACCATTCAAACGAATGCGGAACATTCCAATATCTGTTTTCATGGCATATTAATTTCAAGTAATTTCATTCTATCTTTTATAAGTTTTTACCCACTCATTTGTCAGCTTGCTTACAAGACCCTTACATAAAACATTTATATTCTGAATACCCTGACGCTTCCGTTCAGTGTGCGAAAACACCTTCAAAGTTATTGAAAGCGCGCAAACACAAATCCACAATATGGCATTGTGTGTTTTGGCATTGTATTGCCATACAAACCAGTACTGGAGTTGACAATAGAATGATATAATTCGAAAATCATTAGAGAGTACACAATGCAATTTTGAAAGGACTTAATTTGTTTGTACAAGACATAGCTATACTATTAGCGTTAAACTGGATTTATGTGCGACCTTTACAATGTTATACAGTCGCCATAAGCCGCCATATACATTATATTGTGGCTAATAAGGATCTCACTGTAGTGGATTTTAAAGGGACACATGGCAATCTTGAGTTTTATTCAAACATTAAAATGTGCAGCTCGATTTAGTTATCCTGCGTTATTTTTACTTTAAACTGCTTGCATATAATTAAATAAAAAAATGAGATTTCAATTTTCTTCGTTAATTTACCAATTTTTTAAATATATTATTGGTGCAATATTATAAAAAGATAGAAATTGGTAAAAACAATTTGCTTTTAACTATTCTAATAATTAATATTAAAGATTGAACAAATGCAAGTTAAGAGAAAAACTAACAGGACGCCGTGAGTTTTTAAAAAATCGAGATTGCCGTGTGTCCCTTTGAACAAGTTCACAATGTATTAATATTATAACAGTTCGGTAAAGTGATTTAAAACAGGTTTTTATGTTCATAAGAAGCGTCTAGTGTCTAAAGTTGTTAAATCATTAAATCGATAGTATTTAAAATTTACCAGACTTGAGATGTGATCGATATGTAGCATTACGTGTATCGCTTATGCCGCTGAAGATGTCATTACGTGTATCGCTTATGCCGCTGAAGATGTCATACTTTCTATCTTTCATATTCTTTGTTCTTAGACAGACAGGAAGCAATTCTGTTTCATCAACACACCTTTATTTACAGACGATTTTGCACAGCATGGACACGCGATTAATGCACCGGCACTTTTAAACTGTTTATCTATCGCTAAAGCAGGGTTCTTATAATATATTAGTTTACGATTATTTATGTTACATCGATTGTAACGAACGCTCCCTGAAGTTATTTTAATCACTCTCGATGTCTTCCTTGGTGGAACCAGTACCAAGCAAATGCAGATAAAGTATCTTGCTCAGGGACACAACGCATATGGTCATGGCGAGGATCGAACCCACGACTGTTCTATCCTGGATCAAACGCTCTACCACTAGACCACGTCGCTCCAAATAATATATATACTGAAAGGAAAAAGAAGCGCGACTCGGGAATTTCCGCTATATGTTGTATATACTGCACACTTAATTGTATATATATTCCAAGGAAATCCCAAGATGTTTTGTAAAATAAATGTTGCAGTTAGTTAGAGACACGACACAACTGCGTTTCTTCAGACGTTTTAATCACAGTACATGTTGTAACAAGAAATTCATAAATTTGAAAAAATGAGTCAGTTCAGCATGTTCAGTACTGTATTTAACGTAAAGAGTTTTCAAAAGTTTGCATCCTAAGTTTGCTCATATGCTTGAGCCAAACGCGTACTCTGTCAATAACGAAACTTTAAAGGAATACTTTTTGCTGTGTTACGTGTTGTTTTAGTATTTTTTTCAGAAAGGAAGGATCTTACGTAGCCATGCACCATTCGATTAACAGCAGTATATTGTACATACAATATATAGCGGAAATTCCCGTGTCGCGTTTCTTTTTCCTTTCAGTATATAAGATACATGTACGCAATAAATGCATGGTTTTCTAGTCCCGTCACGAGACGTCGAGTTATCGTTCGTGCCGTCCTCAACACTACAGTCAGTCGGAGGATTTTGTTTGTATGGACTTTTACGTCATTTTCAACACATGCTGGTCGCTTTTTTGTGGTAGAGGCAGACCACCCACTTTTCCTGGGAAAAAAACAGTACTGTACACCTCCCGCCATCCGTAAGAATCGACACTTCCTCACTTATAAGTCGAGCTCCAAGTGGGATTCGAACCCGCATCGGTGAGAGGCGAATGTTTACAACGCAACGTCGTTAAACATTCGACCAAAGAGACGCTCAACCTGTAATAGTTGGTTGGATATTTGGTTGAATGGCGTTTCACGTCATTTTAAGACAAACCTTAAGGCTAATATATGACGGTCGTTTTTTTCGTGGTGGAGGGCATTGTGGGCGGACCACCATTTTTTTCCTGAGTAGAACCAGTACTGTATACCTCCCTCCATCGATACTTCCTCACTTACAAGTCGAGCTTTCAGTGGGATTCGAACCCGCAGCGGTGACAGGCGCGAAAAATGAACTATCAAGTAAACAAGAACTAGAATTAATACTGCCATCATTTGTATCAAATAATATACTAGTGGAATGCGTGGTTCAGTGGTAGAGCGCCGAACTCCTGATCGAGAGGTCGTGGGTTCGATCCTCCGTCGCGGCCACGTTATTTATCCCTGAGCAAGATAATTAATCCACATTGCTTAGTACTGGTTCTACCCAGGAAGCCATCGAGAGTGATTAATCTAAGTTGCAAGAACTTGTTTCGCAATCGATGTAAAATAAATATGTTTAAAACAAAAACAAAAAAACTAGTGCATCATATATGTAGGTACATTGCAGTTTCTGACGTGGTTTGTTTGTTTGTTTGTATGGTTCAACACATGTAAGGTTAATGTTTTTGTGGTGGAGGCAGACCAACCACTTTTCCTGGGTAGAACCAGCACTGTACACCTCCCGCCATCCGTAAGAATGGACACTTTCTCACTTACAAGGATTGAAGGGAACCATATGTAGAGCAAAAAAATGACAATAATGAAGATGACTACTGGAAATGCACATCATGCTCTTGATCCATATTCAATTCAAAATAATGGCATTCAGTCTCCAGTTGCCGATAAGACCTCCTGATCATAGTGATGTGAATGACAGTTGCCTATTTATATGGTCCCTGCCAACTGGGGTCTGCATGTATATACATAATCATTCTTGTTGCGATCGGTTTACGTGTTTAGGTATCTAGAGCATAGCACAAATGACCGATTATCGATGCCACGTTGAATTTATATTTCGTTTATATTCCACAAAGTAAAACGGGCTCAAAGATTATATTGCCGAATTATGCAGTCGCGTCTCAAACTCTCAACCTCCAGGTAACAAAATCATCACGTTTGTCATTCAGTCACTACTCATCGCGTCGTCCCTAAATTGTCATAACAATTTTCGTTAATTGAGAAACTCTTTTCGTTAATTGGGAAACTCTTTATTGCGCTTTAACTTAATAAGTCAGACTTCAAATTATATTAGTACATGTGACAGGCAGATTTTCATTACCAATTTGATGAATAGATTTAACCACGATTTTCAGTTAGCTTGATGTATAAAGTGTCCAAAATTGGTTGATGAACTTCCGGGTCACTTTGCCAAATGTCAGTTTGGCGGCCATCTTTAAATATGGCCGCCGTTTTTTCTTTGAAATAGTGTGAGTCAGGGAAACCTTCATAACTCCTCAACAGGTTCACCTATTGATATGTAATATGGCTCAAAATTTTCATAATAAAATTCTGCATCTGTTGATGTATAATTCATGTTGTTTAATCAATACTATCAGTTTCCAAATAAAATATTAATCTGAAAAAAGCAGTTTCATAAGTTTACTAACAAATCATGTTCAGACCCATATAAGCCAAATTATCTATTTGGTCAACTAAAGTGATTAACTAGATATCAGCAACAACCGTTACATTGAAATAATTGACTTTATTATTTGATTCAATTTTGCAGCTTGTGTATTTATCCTACCTTACACGAGGTTTAGCCTTCGTCACTGTCACTGTCCTCCATGTCGTCTGACTGCACCTCATTCTCATCTTGCATGTTCGTACAGTCCTGTAATTTGCATGCTGGTGTGCAGGGCAATCCATTCATTACACAGGGACAGTTTTCATCGCAACGTCTAGGGCATTTACAGGCCATCAACTCAAGAACAACATCCGGTTCTGGTGGTCCTGTCAGCCAGCATATCCCAAGTTCTCCATCTATTAGGTTCCATCCATGTCCATCAGTTGGACTGGGTATCTGTGGTGAACTATCTAGACTTCTTCTCCAGATCGCCGCCTGGTAATTTGCAAGATTCGTATGCTGTCGTAGTGCATCTTCACATGATCATGGAGGCAGCAGTCCTGATGATATGTCACCTTTTCTTGACCGGAACATTTCGTACCTGAGTTTGTTAAACTCTTTGATTTTTGTATTTAAACAGTACATACTACGTGTGAATGCTTGTATCACTTGGAACATATCCTCCGTTATGTGCCATTCATGTCCAAAATCTGTGAACATTTCTCTGTACACCTTGTTCTTGCAGATCAAATTTACAGCTTTGACCTTGCCTTGCCCAGAGAAGGAGCTAATGGAATCACAACCTGTATAGGCGTGGACACCGAACAATGCAGCGCATACATCTTTCCCAAGAATTGTCCCTAGCCGCAATATGTCTATCAGTCTCACTGCATTCTTCTTACCCCTTCTCAATAGGATTCTGGTACCCATCTGTGCGTGGAGAGAAAGGAGAATTATGAACACATCAGTGTCTTCAGAAATCACTACAACCTTGTTATAGTTTGCTGCTGCATGTTGCACGTGGATCATCATCCTTGTGTCCGCCTCTTCATGTGTTGATCTGAGCTGTTCAATCTCCAACACATCATCCTTTGATATTTGGAAACATTTTTCACCCGAGGTTACCATCAGTATTATCTATCCAAGTTTGTCCCTACCGTGCTGTTCTTTCGAATTTTCTGCCAGGAAAATGGTGAGTTTGGCTTTCTGTACTAGCTAAGATCCTTCTCCAGTTCTTGATTCGATGTCCAGGTTTTATCTGGCTGAACAGAATTCCACGCTGTGAACCACGGTTCACTCTCTCAGCGGCTTTGATTGAATGCTCTTTGTAGAGGTCAAAAACGACATCAATTTGTGCACTCCCCCAACCTTCATTGAGGACTTTCTTCAGGATCGTATCAGATAGTTCGTCAAAAGTAAGATTCTCTCCCTGAATCGCCTGTACTATTGCCATGGCATCAACTACAGTTGCCCAAGAACCAGTTGGTAACTCAAAATTTGCAACTGCCTTTTCGAGGTGTGTGCCTAATGTTGCTTTTCCTGTCTTTTTCAATGTTCCATCGGGATTTGCTAATGCCCATGGTTTCGGACCCAGTAGATATTGAAGTACTTCTTTTATATCCAACTTTCTGTTTTGAGCGATCAGTAACATTTGTCCAAAGGCGTGATTGTCTGCTTTCAGGATGATCTCTCTGTTGGCACCAGCTTTGACAACAGTGCTTTTCTGTAAGGCACTAAATGTTTGTAATTTCAATTTCTTGATCGGATCATGAAATCCTGACCCTGTCTCTCCATGTGATTGTTTAGAGCCTCTTCACCTTTACTGTGAGCCTTCAACATATCATTTGTTATTGCTGATGTAGCTGCTGCACCAGTAGACAGGCTAATACGATCTGACAGTTGATTGGAAAATGGGTTTGTCCAGTTGTTTTCAAGCATATCGACAATAGACATCACATCAGCCTCATCCCTCTTACCCTCGATGGCTGTAGTTCGGTATGACCAAGTCCTTGCTGACTCTGGTTCGATGATGATACGAAGTCTCGAAGCTGTCTCAAAGCTTCAGCTCTGTGTTCAGCTGTCAAGTAAAAGCGTGCCAGAGCACTAGGTTTTAAGCTGAAGCCTTTCGTTCCACCAGCAGTTTGAGTATCTTTGTTAACCGTTTCCTCGACAGTCTGGTCAATGGCAATCTTCGCAAAAGAGTTTGCTTTCCCAAGCTGAACGGAGAACCCACCATTTAGAAAGTGAGCATGGAGGTCTGGGCATGTCTCCTCTAATCGTGTCATCTGTGCATAGTATACTGGTAGGTAGCGAGCGTAGTTTGTCTTGTCCAATGCAAAGCACCAAGGAATCATGTTTCTAATACTAGATAAATGTAGGTACCAGTCACCTTCACGATCTGCGCGAATGAGTCCCAGCAGTATCTCAACCATGTCAAGATACATCATCCAAAAAGCTGCCAAATGTCCACTGTCATGCCGCAAAATATCCAGGTAACAACCTAGCAGATGGAGTATCTTCTGGCAAGACTACTCATTCATAGTAGATTCCAGTGTGGCCGCACAAGTATCATCATGCATAGCCATCACAACACGCAACGTTACGTCTAAATGTGGCAGGTCCGCACTGTGGTCATTCTCTAACCATTCAACGAATCTCCTCCATACAAGTCGCATCAGTGCTTCGTAAGTTAGTTTGTGCAGACGAACACCTCTATTATACTGCTTTCCATCTAGAACTTTGTCTATTGAACCCTCGGCTATTACCCCAGCTTCGACGGCTAGGTCCCGAAGTCCTGCATCTCGGAATAATTTCCCAATGATTGACAGCATATTACAAATAACGTGGAAATTACCCATCATCAGGAGTATATTCTCAAATCTAAGTTTTTGTTTCCAGGCGACCTCTGTTGCCTTAGCATACAGAGCCTGGTCCATAACAACAGCAATCTTGTCCAGGCCTAGCTGCTCTTGAATGGAGACTGACTGAGAAAGGATCTCTTGAACAGTCTTTAGTTCTGTCGCTGGCGAATTGATTGTGGGCAAGTACCAAACCTTGTCAGGCTTTACGGCTACATTGTCTCTCGTTTTGATGTTGGATCTAGTCCAAGAGCTGACAGTTTGGTTGACAGTGTCATGAAGTCTGGTGATCATCCATAGGAAATTTTTCTGCCTTGCCCTCTGGACTGCATCAGACAGAGGTACGGACAGGTTAGCAGACTTCAACGCCGGACCTGTCCTTTTGGCTGGGATGTAAATGGGCAGTTGTTGCTCAGATAGTTCCAAAGAATGTCGTTTCTTCTTTTTGTTGACAGTTGATTTTCTCTCTGGTGCACATGAGAGAGTTTGTGGTTGAATAATAATACCATTTACACGATGCGATGTGCCTCTACCACTAAGTGTTTCCTCCTGCCTGTCAATATTGTCAAAGGCGAGGACAGTTGGTATGCGTGGATGTGCCCATGAAGGAAGGGCGGGTTTGTTTTCATCTATACTGCTCATCTTTTCCACGCACAAGGCTGTATCTATCTCATGTAATCATGTATAAGAACATGCGTGACCAAGGCGGTTCAATGTCTTAATGAGTTCAACATTTCCGGTCAAAGCCTTGATAGCCCATGGAAGGAGGATATGCTTTGGAGTTAGAACACGAGCATTTGTAACAGCACTAATGATGTCCTGACCGAATGAGAGTGTCAGCCGGTGGGCTTTATCAGAGGTAACAGACTGATTACCACCAATAAGCACGTTTAAGAACTGTACAAGACAATCAGGAAGTTGAACATAGTCTTCAGTCAACTCCTGTGCTCTTTTACACATTCTGAAATTTTATCTCGTATTATTTGAGCAACCATAACAATCAGTTGTTCACATTGTTGACTGTGTTTGTATGTTTCAAGTTTGTCCTTCACATTTATATAGTCACAAGCAATGGCATCTGCTGAAAGGTTGTTTGGTATAATGTAAACATGGTTACTAGTACCAGCGGAAACTAGCTTTGAAGTAAGGTCTCCCAATGAGAAAATACGAGGGTTTGAAAACAGGTTGAGGCGGATATACCTGTACAACATCTGCAATGCTTTAGCCTCTGCAATTTTATAGTCATCGTTCTTCTCATTCACCGCAGAATCAGTTGAGGTGTTTTGCTTTCGGACACTGGTGTATTTTTTGTAGCATGATGCATGGTAACACGCCTCAGCTGCTACTATATCTCGCGAGGTAATTGCTAACATCTTTGTGTCATTTTTTTCTGTTGCGACAGCTCGAAGTGTCATGTCTGCCCGGAGTTCTATTGCCTGAATCTACGATTCTCGAGTTGATGTACGTTTCAAACACTTGTTCCTGCATTCACAGAAGACACATAATCTATCATATACACGAGTGGTTTCTGATGCGCCTTGACGTAATGATTTCCTTTGAGTTGCAGATTCTTTCTCCTCGTCATCAGCGAGCTTCTTGAATCTTAACAGTTCTTTCTTGTGAGTGAACTTTGATCTGCATTCACGATGGTAAAACACATTGGTATATTAGTTGGATCGTCTACTTTTAAAGTCAAGATCGGATCGAATAACCTAATCTTTGCCTCGTCACAGATGTCTGCCAGGAATCTGCATTTTTTGGTTTCACAAGTTCATCTGATGAAGCATGCTCCCCACAGATCAAACATGAAACCTGGTCAAGTTTCCGCCGTTTAGGAAAATCAGCCATGGTGACAACCGTTTGTAGTCCAGAACAGGATCTTGTCACAGCAAATTGGAAAGTTCAACTGGTTCGTTTCTAGTCTAGGTGTGACGTCATAATAGATTATGACGTCATAGTCCGCTACAGGTGACTATGACGTCATAGAAACTTACCCTAGGAACGCAGCATCTGCATGAAAATCTCAAACTTTTTTCGAATTCTCCAGAAGTGAAACTAAATTTGGTGGAGACCAAGCTAAACGTTCACTTAGTTGGTACCCTGCCTCTCCGACGTTCCACATTGATTGACAGTCTACTCAAGACTTTTGTTGAGTTTGCGGCCACCGCTGTACAGAGAGGGCTACTGAGCATATTTATTGATGCCAAATTAATAACTTAAGAAGACCAAATACATAATTTGACTAAAATTACTCTGAACATGATTTGGCAGTAAACTTATAAAATAAATCTTGAAAAAAAATACTAAAACGTTGCTTTTTTCAGAATAATCTGTTGATTTGGAAAAGATATGATTCATTCAACAACATGTATTATATACCAGCAGATGCATAATTTTATTGCGAACATTTTGAGCCATATTCCATATCAATAGGTGAATCTGTTGAGGAGTTATGAAGGTTTCCCTGACGCGCTCGATTTCAATGAAATAACGGCGGCCATATTTAAAGATGGCCGCCAAAATGGTATTTAGCAAAGTGACCCGGAAGTCCATCAACCAATTTTGGACACTCTAAACACCAGGCTAACTGAAAATCATGGTTGAATCTATTCATCAAATTGGTAATGATACCCCTAAATCCGAGGTCTGTCACATGGACTATATAGATCAGTCATCAGCAAACGGGATAAAATATTGTTCTTTTGAAGCGAAAGACCGCAATCCCAAAACCTTTTTTTAAAATATACCCTTAAAAGGTTAATCCGCCAGATCAATTTTGCTTGACTGTAGAAATTAGCTGGCCTTTGACAACGACGCTAAAACGCAGAATAAGCATGGGGTTGAACTATTTCCTTTTTCATATAAACACTATAGAACGCGCGAATTTGAACAGTATCGATTTTTTGCCAATTATTCAACACAAATATACAATGTCACGATCAAAAGCGAAATTGTTATGTCCCACCACGCAGTCAAGCACGCAGTGTTACCGTTATCTGTTTGCCTACGAACCTGTTTAACATCCAAGTTTTTTGTTAAGTCCATTTCTCAAACATCGGAAGCCGTAGCGTTTTTAACCTTCGCACGTGTTTATATCTGCACGTGTTTATATCTAGAAGAATGTTACTAACAAAAGTATGTCAATATGAATGACCTTGACCTTCTTTTCTGACATTTACATTATTTACATCGCTATTGCATTCGCTACGATTAATCTTATTTGACACGCTGCATTTCATTTTCCGATGAATAACATTACATTCGGAATACCTCATGATATGCCCTTTAACGATTTTCATTGGATGATGGGCGGAGTTTAATTAATAGAATATCGCGCATGAGGGGTGTGTCTAAAATGGTGCCGATCGTAACGGCTGTTACAGTTTACTCCATAAAAATCCCCGTACAATAAACTATTTTTTCGAAATAAATAGTAAATCTGGCGTATATAGAGAAGAAATCAACGCCATGTTAAAGGTAAATATTTATGTAAATATAAGAAATGAAATGCGCTCTTTTGGTTTAAAAGAGCGCATTTCATGCCTTAATTGACATTTCCATTTAAGTTTATGCGACTGATAGATCTAAAGCGGATCATCTAAAGCGGGGCGTATTTTCTCGATATCTCCTATTAGTAATCGTCGTTGAAAGAATGAATGTTGCTTTATGGCAAACATCCCTACGGGGCATATTGGGCGTCAAAGCAATGATGAGAAGGAAACAAAGAAGTATTCAGTAAAAAATATATTGGTAAAACTATTAAACATATAAATAACTATTAAACATATAAATAAGGGATGATTTGGTAAAATCATAACACTAGGTTGTCCACGTGGATAGACATTCAACGATGCACGTCAACAGCAAAATGTAATTATAACATATACAAATGATGTTTGTTTGTTTGCATGGTGTATTACGTCATTTTCAACACATGTAAGGTTATATATGCCTGTCGATTTTTTTGTGATGGAGACACAACCCCCACTTTTCCTTGGTAGAACCAGTACTGTACACCTCCCGTCATCCGTAAGAATCGACACGTCCTCACTTACAAGTCGAGCTCCCAGTAGGATCCGAACCCAAAGCGGTGAGAGGCGAGAAAAAAAAAGAACTATTAAGTCGAATTTCTTGCAAGAAATAGAATTAATACTGCCATCAATTGTATCAATTAATATACTAGTACATCATATATGTAGTTACATTACAGTCTCTCACGTAGTTTGTTTGCATCGTGTTTTACATCATTTTCAACAAATGTAAAGTTATATATGACGGTCGATTTTTGTTTGTGGTGGAGGCAGACCACCCACTTTTCCTGGGAAGAGCCAGTACATTACACCTCCCGCCATCCGTAAAAATCGACACTTCCTCACTTACAAGTCGAGCTCCCAGTGGAATTCGAACTCGCAGCGGTGAGAGGCGAAGGTTTACAACGCATTGTCGATTCGGCCATGGAGGCCCTACGTCTATCACGTGGTAATGGGCAAACAACCTATTTACGAACAAGTCTCACGCATTCAGCTCCGTTCCCACAACCGACATAAATGAAGCAAATACACTTCGTTTATTGAATTTTTGACAGAACATAGGGGTTAGGAATATGACCATGACCTTTTAATCATAGAGGCAATAAATTAAATAAAGTTGTAGCATGGTCACTGCAAATTCCCTTTAAAGCATGGTCATTGAAATTCTCTTTGTATGTACTGAAAATAACTCCTGTCAGAATAATGGTGTACACTAACTACCAGTTATCGAAAGTTAGAGTATGGCAGACAGCTGAAATGGACATGCTACAAAACAAATAGAGTATGGTCTCATCTCGTTGGTTGGTTTAAACACCTCGACGGGCTACGCCCATCTTGGTGTTTCAATCAAACAACTCGATGAGACCATACTCTATCTATTACTTGACTTTTTTTTTTTCATATAAAGTTTAAACTTAAACTCCTTCGACTCACATGCATCAACATATATTGAGTCTATACCCATGTATAACTGTACATCTCAGTTTGAAATAAGAAATCTAAACTTTGAATATAATTTAAATATTTGGAAGTCCAGTACTTTCTTTTATTGTGTATAAATACTGAACAGGATGTTCCTTGTAAGCAACAGACACAAACAAGAGAGAAAAGTTTTTTTAGTCTGTTCATATGAGGTAAGTTAAGATGCACCACCTCTCACACTTCCTAGCATCGGCTTCAGCTTTTAAGCTTCACATAGTGTGCTTGATGATTCCAAAGGACCAGTACGTAATACAAATACTGATTTGTAGTCGGGATGACTTTTTTTGCAGCCGTCACAAAGTTCTAAACAAACGCTAGAGTGAATGTCAATAACTACTGAAACGGGGATCCGTTGGAAGCAATAAACAAACACCAGAGAGAAAAAATAGCTGACTCGGGATTGTTGAGTCTGTTCATGCGAAGTAATAAACCTTGTGAGTCAATGCGCGGATTTCTTGACGGTGCTTTCAACATTCCGAACGGTTATTCATGTAACACAGTTTATTAAACTTTAAATCGATTTCAGTTGTTGTAATAGTAAAGAGGTCGGTCTTGCGTGTGAACGGTATAATCGTTTGTAGTTATATCAAAGTGGTTTTGCGTGTTAAATGGTATTTAATTTTCAAGAGTAAATGTACGAAAACATTTTTCATTGAAAAACTGCTTTGTCAGTGGTGGATTCAGGATTTAAGATAACGTGGCGTAATGTGGGGTAAAAAACGCAGCAAAACTCTAAACAATAGCTTTCTCTCTGCTTATGCTTTATAAGGGGATGGTGGGGACGCGGGTGGAGACTATAATAATCCATCATGACTTATGAGTATCCATGTGAGATAAGGAAATCTCACCCAAAGCTCTGCCGAGTTCCTGGTTGCAATTCTGATCCCGAGGGTGAGATTTCCCTGTCTCACATGGATAAACTCATGATGGATTTTTTGCTCCCATTTTGCGCTTGGTACAGGCATACTTAAATGCCTGCATTTGATTTTACGTTTAAATTAGGCGACGTCACCACCGTAGGAGTAGGAGTCACATGTCATGCAAGATAGAGTTTTCTTTCATACCAGATACGGGTATCCGCGTTCTACATGGTTAATGGAAAGTCTTATCTTTATGGGTAAAGATAGAGAGATTATTTAACTGCTGGGATCGATTATAGGGAAATCCTTTACGAGATGGTAGACGTGTGGTTCTTTTCAAGAACGAGCGTCAGCGAGTGAGTGAAAAAACAACACACGTCTACCATCGAGTAAAGGATTTCCATATAATCGATCACAACAGTTAAATAATCTATTTATTACATTTTTAATCAGATTATGTATGCTTTTAACCAGAATTATTGGCTTTATATAGCGTTATCGGCTGATGACGTCGACGTCACCAATGCGTTATTGACGTCATAACTCAACGTCGCAGTTAGTTATTTGTGTGTTCGGAGTTAGTTATTAATATTTAGCGATTATGAATATTCTTTCACTGAGAAATCCCAATCTTTCACCCATAGAAATGTAATAAAAACGTTTATCTTTATGGGTAAAGATAAGAGTCAAACGAATCAATAATGACGTCTGTGCACAGACGTCAATAACGTCACCGCACAAAATGTCAATGATATGCAAGAAAAAGAATAGGAAATTCCAACCCTCGGTATAAGTGTTTTAATCGGAACCTCGGCGGCGCGAAAAGACGACAGAATGAAAAGTCGACAGAACGACAGAACGAAAAGACGCCATTTCAAGGTGAAAAGACGACATAATGAAAAGTCGACAGAACGACAGAACGAAAAGACGCCATTTCAAGGGCGAAAAGACGACAGAAGGCCACACAAAATAACGAAAAGACGAAAATATCAAATGGCGTTTTCGCGGCCGAAGTGCCGTCTTTTCGTCTTTTCGCGTGGCGTTCTGGCGTCTTTTAGTCCTTAAAATGGCGTCTTTTCGTTCTGTCGTTCTGACGTCTTTTCGTTCTGTCGTCTTTTCGCGCTGCATTTGTTGTCTTTTCGTCCTGTCGACTTTTCGTCCTGTCGACTTTTCGTTCTGTCGTTTTTTCGGGGGCGAAATAACGAAAAGACAAAAAGACAACAATGGCAGAAATCAGCCACCATATATATCACACATTACTAAAAATGGGAGAAATACAGGTTTCATAGCTGCACATTTGTAAAGGTTGTCGGGGGTCGAGTGGTGCATAATGCATTAAGTAGTAGATAGAGAGTATGGTCTCATTGAGTTGGTTAATTTAAACATCGAGATGGGCGTAGCCAATCGAGGTGTTTAAATGAACCAACGAGATAAAACCATACTCTATTCGTTGTGTAGCATGTCCATTTCAGCTCCCTGCCTTACTCTAACTACCAATAACTGGTAGTTGTAGTACACCATTTATTTTGACAGGTGTTATTTTCAATTAAACGATTTACACCTGTGCTATTACAAAGGGAATTTTCAGTGACCATGCTACACTTTCAATTAAACGATTTACACCTGTGCTATTACAAAGAGAATTTTCAGTGACCATGCTACACTTTCAATTAAACGATTTACACCTGTGCTATTACTAAGGGAATTTTCAGTGACCATGCTACAAGACAGCATTACTTTAATTTGCAGCTAAATTACTATCGTTCTATAACTCTATACTGAGCAAAAGCAATCAAGTCCCAACTGTTAGTGCTGCTATTTTCCAAAAGCCAGTTTTTGGATGAGTATAACATATTGAAAATAAAACAATTTGTGACGTTAAAAAGGTCAATTAATTGTGAACATAATACTGTATTAAACAATTTCAAATGCGCATGTTAATAGTCTGTTTTCATGGATGATATAAAAGTATAAAAGAAGGTAATTTGATACGAAAGCTGTGTAGTCTGTTTATTTGAATTTTATGAAGTTAGATAACTTACAGAAAACATTGTGTCAAACAACTTTAGGTATTTTTCAGTGTCGATATGTTGCTTAGGTAAAACATTCACTTTTTGGAAAGATTTTGACATGTACACGACAGCAATCAAAACTGTATCTGTACTTACCGTTACTATTAAGCTCACCCGACAGTGTGTATTCCTATTTGTCCGTATGTCCGCCTGTGCATGTAACTATTGCATGAGCAAGTGAAGAAAAAACGTATGATAAAGTTTTGCATATTAATCAATAGACAGTCCATATATTTTTTTTTAATCCGTGAAAACCGCCTCGATCAACACTACACTCCTACCCAGAGTAGACTGTTATATGCTAAGTATAACCGCACGATGTTATTTCATGCGTCACATTTACGTTGTAACCTGAGTGGAAAGACATATTGATGTTTGAATATATGATATGGCTTGAAAACCTAATCGTTCGATTCAATGAACAGTCAACCAAGTTTAAAGCGAGCATTTGTAAAATGCAAATTTATTAATACATTTTCCCATACCAGCAATTTAGACAAAACTAAAAGAGCATTGCGATATTGATCAATGTACCGCATGGTTGACACCTTAGTGATGTTGAACATATCGTTGAAATACGTATGTATGCATGAAGCTGAACGTCGCTTTTAAAGGGACACATGGCAATAGTGATTTTTTAAAACTTTGCCGCGTCCCGATAGTTTTTCTAAATAACTTGTATTTGTTCAATAATTACCATTAATTATATGAATATCGTAAGGCAAATTGCTGTTGCATATTATTAACTGTTGAATTAATGGCACCAATAACATATTCAAACCTAAGGTAGAATAACGAAGAAAAGTTGAAAACTCAAAATTGTATTTAAATATATGCAAGCAGTTTTAAAGTCAAAATGATAATGGCTAAATAAATCGAGAGGCTAATTGTAATGCCCGGTAAAGACTTGAAGATTGACATGTGCCCCTTTAAGATCGTTCAGTATTCAGTATTGTTGTTGTATATCACGACGGTGTCTACTTGTAACAGTGAGCTAAATGTTCAACTTTATAGTGCTGCCACACTAGAATACCACGCCGTAGACATATGCAATGATACGCCACACAGTCACATTATACTGACACCGGGCCGACCAGTCCTAAAGCAGCTTATCATAATGTATGCTGTACTAGTTCAATCTATAAAAATAATTTGTTGTAACGCGGTCGGGGTTGAACCCGCGACCTCCAGTATGCGAGGTACACGCCATTCAACTATAGCACTATGGCGGTATATGCTAATCAAAATGTATGGGAAGCCATAACCGTCAAAATGTGGATATTTACAAACCATTCAATGACAGGCCATTTAATTCAACATGCAGTCATTTGATGACGTACATATTGATTCGATGTGACGTGTAAACTCTGTTCATTCGTTACAAAGTGAATTGATACGGTTCGAAGTGAAATGATACGGTGTAAAATTTCAAACCATACGACGCAAATAGAAATCATTCAGTGGAATGACAAACCATTTGACAAAAAAACTAATGCAATACAATCAAATACAAGTCGGTACGATGAAAACTTAAACGATTCATCGAAAAATGTGAAGTGATACAGAACAAAGTAAATCAGCATGGTGCAATATGAATCAGTTTAACGCAAACACATTTAGTCTGGCGGTAAGTAAAATGATCGGGCGAAAACACAGTCGGTGCAATGCAAATGCAATCCGTCCGACAGAAACTGATTTCATTACATGCAAAGTCAAATGGTGCGACATCTGGCGGCGATATTTGCCACATCACTTGCAGGGTTATTTCCCCTATATAATTACTGGCCTTATGATAAATCAAAGTACTGAAAGTACTGATAATGCAAGGTTTGATAGGAAAGACTGTATGAATATTTGCACGATCAATATCAATTCTTCTTTCCACCAATAAATTTTTATTTTATTTTTTTAGTAAATACTATAGTGAAGTTGTTTGTTCAATATGCGGGACAGACATAGTGAAGTTGAATCAACGGGTAGTGCCTCTTGTTAAGTTATTTGTCCCTGCAGCAGAAGATGTTTTCTAGGTTACGCCACTGAACTTGGACAAGTTCAAAACCAGTTGCATCAGACTAGACACATCAGAGTTATAGCCTTTGATTTTTTAAAAAACTGTTTCCCGGTAGGCCTTAGACTATTTAAGCCAGCAGAGTGATACAGGCCCTCTTGTGCATCTTGTTTTCGGACGATTACTTAATACATGCCACTCTGTAAATGACATAATTTTAGACATGGAGGTCATCTTGAGTGACAGTTTAGCCCTAAAACACAAATCTGTCTATACATCAGCAATTTCATAAAATAATATTCTAGTCTAGATTTGAAACAGTTAAATGACAATTGATCACAATATATTTGGAATGGATTGACCCTCTAAGTTTTTGTAGGTGGCCCAAGATCGCCAGGTTGGCCAAAACTATGTAAATATTATGGAAATTTGATCGTGCAAATATTCATACAGTCTTTCCTATCAAACCTTGCATTCTCAGTACTTTCAGTACTTTGATTTATCATAAGGCCAGTAATTATGTAGGAGAAATAACCCTGCAAGTGATGTGGCAAATATCGCCGCCAGATGTCGCACCGTTTCACTTTGCACGTAATAAAATCCGTTTCTGTCGAACGGATTGCGTTTGCATTGCACCGATTTTGTTTTCGCCCGATCATTTTACTTACCACCAGACTAAATGTGTTTGCGTTAAACTGATTTATATTGCATCATGCTGATTTACTTTGTTCTGTATCAATTCACTTTTTTCGATGAATCGTTTAAGTTTTTATCGTACCGACATGTATTTGATTGTATTGCATTAGTTTGCTGTCAAATGGTTTGTCATTGCACTGAATGATTTCTATTTGCGTCGTATGGTTTGAAATTTTACACCGTATCATTTCACTTCGAACCGTATCAATTCACTTTATAACGAGTGGACAGAGTTTACACGTCGCATCGAATCAATATGTGCGTCATCAAATGACTTCATGTTGAATTAAACGGCCTGTCATTGAATGGTTTGTAAATATCCACATTTTGACGGTTATGGCTTCCCATAAAAATGGCTAGTACCCACCTACTAGGATTAACACTACAAATGCGTTTGCAAAAAGAAATGTTCGAAATATTTAATGTTAACGTTGAATTACAGTTACTTAAATTCCAAACCATATTCAATTAAAAGGGTAGTGATTTAAGATTACCCATGTTTCTTATTCTAATAGATGGAGAATCCACAATAAATGAGCCAACTTTTTTTTATTTTTATATTATTTCATACCAATTTTAAGAATATTATTTCTTTAAGTGGACTTCGTGTTATGTGTTTTGTCAGCACATTTCGTTTTCATATAAAGGGAGGGTAATCAAAATATGTAACCATTTAAACCAAAAATAAATGTTTACAAACAAAATACTACTATTATAAAAAATATTTAAAGTAAGAAAATTAGTTAAGATACAGAAGTGAGTAATTATGAATTTTGTTTAGTACATATCGTTAATATAGAGTACTATTACTGTTTCATAATTATGGTGGTTTACTCACCTATTCACATTCCAATTTCTATCAGCTCGCGTGAAGTTATCATTAACACAAACCAATAATTACACAGCGGTGGCACAAACCAATTATTACGCAACGGTGGCACATACCAGTTATTACACAACGGTTGCACAAACCAGTTATTACACAACGGTGGCACACACCAGTTATTACACAACGGTGGCACACACCAATTATTACTCAACGGAGGCACACACCAGTTAGTACACAACGGTGCCACACACCAGTTAGTATACAACGGTGGCACACACCAGTTATTACACAACGTTGGCACAAACGAGTTATTACACAACGGTGGCACACACAAGTTATTACAAAACGGTGGCACACACCAATTATTACACAACAACGGTGGCACAAACCAGTTAGTACACGCACACACCAGTTATTACACAACGGTGGCACAAACCATTTATTACACAACGGTGGCACACACCAGTTATTAAACAACGGTGGCACAAACGAGTTATTACACAACGGTGGCACACATAAGTTATTACACAACGGTGGCACACACCAGTTATTACACAACAACGGTGGCACAAACCAGTTAGTACACAACGGTGGCACACATCAGTTATTACGCAACGGTGGCACAAACCCGTTGTTACACAACGGTGGCACAAACGAGTTATTACACAACGGTGGCAAAAACCATTTATTACACAACGGTGGCACACACCAGTTATTACACAACGGTGGCACACATCAATTATTACACAGCGGAGGACATTTGTTATCACTCAACTTTTGGACATGATATTTTCTGGCGCTATGGTTTGACTAATGTTTATTGGATTTGATTCAAGTACCGTCCACCATACTCTTCATCATTGTTTGCATGTTGTCCACACCAACAGATTGCGTTTGAACCACAGGAAATGCAATTTCCTATGTTTTGAATCAGGTTTCCACGTTTGAAAGTTTTTAGTTGTTGCAGCAATGTAGAATGAATGTTTTAATTCAGAATATCCAAGTGGTCTCTTTTCTGAACATCGTCTTTTTTATAGAGGTTGACAGGACACCTGGCAGGATCAGTAGTGTTTGTCCAAAGTTTTGGTTTTACATTCCGTATATTTCTTGGGGTTTCGCCAGTCCTAGTATTTGATGCGCTGTAAACTCGAGAAACTCTTGGCCATTTCCATCACATTTTAGTGAAACATCGCTCCAACAAATATCTCTTAACTTGTAGCCTAAACATGAACAGTAGTTTGGAGCATCAGCGTGTGAAGAACGGTGTCAGGAGAGGATTCTCCCATCTGACCACTGTCCTGAAGTGCATCTACTTATTTGCGAGGAATGGTGTCACTTATTTAGGCAAATGCCTCTTTCCATCACGTTTAAGTTGTTTTTGCTGACATATTAAGACCTCTCATAATTATACACGTGCAATATATACCAGCACCAGTGGCAATGTATTACCCATAGCTATGTTTACGCAATGACGGTCAAAGCTCCCAATCAATCCTCTCAAACTATACTAGGCTCCGTATGCTAATTAAAAATCGGTTTAGCAAAGGAACAAGCTCTTGAATAGGAATGTCTTGTATTGTTCTGGTTTCGTTGACATTTTGCCGCTCAAAATATGACTAATATTTTCATATCATTTATTGTTTTCGATAAAGTTTTTGTTTGTTTGAATGTTCATTGATAAATTGATCAATTTAATTTTCATTTACGGACAGAAACGGGTTATAAGTCACCGTTCCACCGAGCGTTTGCATCGGTGTGGTTTGTGTTGTGACGGTTTGCGGAATTATTGTAAGGCTAACGGGTGCCAGCTCAAATTTCATGCCAGTTCCACCTGTCTTAACCATGTAAAACGTTCCGAAACTCCGAAAAACTGTTTCGGTCAAAATCACAGGACATTTTCTATCAATAATTACAAAATCAATCACTGAAATCGTATTCGTAGCAATCTTTGTTGTTTTGACAGAGGGCAGGAATACATTGCACTGTGATTCTATCCTCATTTGCATATAACTAGTGTATTACGGAAAATAAGTAATGACTTTAATACACTGCCACACCAGGTGTTATGTGATAAACTCACATGTGTTAATCATCATAAACATCTAGGTCTTTCGTTAATATATGACGGAAAGCATTAATAACCTCAAAAGAGAGACACTATTGTTACGGGTACCATGTAACAAGAAAGGAAGTAAAACCAGTAACAACTTATTTTGAAAATATAATCCTCAAATTTATTTAAATACTACAATGAAAATCAAAAATATTTACTTACATAAACTACATAAAATCAATTCCCATCTCCAGACAAGTCCCAGGTATGTAAAAAAAAACTCTTCTCATATCTCACAAATGCAAAACAAGACTCTCAGGGTATGTAACCCCTCGTGAAAGATAAAACCCTTAAATACAGTAGAGCAAATATACTTAATACCCAATTTAAATCCGTATATGCTCCTAAAATCCCACTAAGGTTCAGCCAGCTGTCGCAGAGGGCAATGCATGATTCGTTGACAATGGAAAGATCCTCCTTATCATTCCCTGCAAGACACATGAGTGACACACCTATAATGCCTGATAGTATCATCTCATCACTAGAAGTGCTTAAGCGATCGAAGGATCTGAACATAAATAAATAAATACTGATAAGGGATCTGAACATAAAGAAATAAATACTGATAAGGGATCTGAACATAAAGAAATAAATACTGATAAGGGAGTTCCCAAAGACCGGAACATTGCAAATGTGTTTCCACAATTAAAAAAGGATGATCAATCCATGGATTTTAACTATAATTTGTTTGTTTGTTTGTATGGCGTTTTACGTAATTGTCAACACATGTAAGGTTATATACGACGGTCGAATTTTTGTTTGTGGTTGAGGCAGACCACCCACTTTTCCTGGGTAGAACCAGTACTGTACACCTCCCGTCATCCGTAAAAATCGACACTTGTAGACTCATTTCCTTAACCTGCATACTATGTTAGATGCTTGAAAATACTGTGTCATCAAAATGTTGAGTCATATTAAGACGACAAACATGACAACCTATATGACTTCCAACATGAGTTCAGAGCCAAATAGAGCATGCGCACACAGTTAGTAATGCTTTTTTGCGGACCTTTCCCGTAATGTCTCAGAAAGCCACTATACTGGTCGTATTCTAATTGTCCTTAGTAAAGCTTGTGTTAACCCTTAACCTGTTACATATATACAATGGACTGTTCTTTCTTTGAATTAAGACCATTCCATGTATGTGACAAATGGGTGTTTTTGGGGAAATGAATGATCAGCAACCGGACATTGTAAACCCTGATCAGCATGCGACTTACTCGCAGGCTGATCTGGGTTTACAATGGACGCAAAGGTTATTATAGTCGTGCTTAGCGGGTTAAGAGTAAAGGTAAGTCACCACAAACTCCTTCTGTAACTCCATCAGTACGGAATACGGGTTCAGGTGCTACAGTGGGTCAACAGTTTTCTCTCAGACAGAACCCAATCTGTAATCCTGGATAATGAATACTTAGAAACTGTACCAGTCACCTCAGGGGTGACCAGTGATAAGTATTAGGTCTCATACTCTTTTTAGCCTATATTAACGATTCCATAACACACACCAGATCTAAGGTAAGGCGTTTTGCGGATGACATAGCCCTATACTTAGAAGTGTCTAGCCTTCATGCACATATATTCCAGGCTGACCACAACAAGCTATAGTTTTGGGAAGCAGAATGGAACATGGAGTTAAACCCAAGTAAGTGCTTTGTCACACAAGTCGAACGCTCCATGTCCCCAATGTCATTCCATTATACATTGCATGGACAAACCATTGAGATGGTACAAGCATTATGTACTTGGGTGTTGACATCAGCAACAACCTGTCATGGAACAGTCATATACATCGGGTATGCGTCTCTGCAAACAGATCTTCGGCCTTCATAAAGTGAAGCATCAGTATAAAAGACCCAACACTCAAGGAAACAGCCTATAAGGCGTATATCCGTCCGCTTGTAGAGTACGCCTTCCCAGTTTGGAGCCATATACAAGCATGTACATTGACAAGATTGGAATGGTTCAGCAAAGAGCTGCTAGATGGGCCCTTGACATTTACTCCACCAATACAAGTGTTACAAGTAGATAGCGAATATAAACAGGAGGTCTCTTGAAAACATGAGGCGTCTATAACATTATGTATGGACTTGTTGCAGTCTCATTACTACCCTACGCACAGTGACCCATGATAATCTCTAGACAACCCCACCCACTAGCTTTTAGACAAATTCACACATTGCCTGACTACTTCACCTCTCGCCATGGTACAGTGGACTCGTCTGTCTTCAGAGATCGGGCCAAAACTGAGTTAAACCATTTCAGAATGGCGGTTAGCACCGTCTCCCACTTTATGTTTAAAGCAATCATTTGTTTGGGGGTGATGCAGTATACATATAATAATGAATATAATATACAAAGTCATATTTATCCGATATGCATGAGAACACATTTTGAGAATGCATCGATATTTTGGGATGGGTGTAATATATATGAAAACGATTCGGTTTAACCGTGTTTGTGTCTATTAATAAATTAATAACAGAAATATGATAGACTCCATTAACAGATAGAAGATAACTTCAAACATAGCTAACTGTTTATTTTGATCATAATGGTAGAGTTAAAACTAAACTAAATAGTAGTTATGGGTAAATATTTCCAAGCTGTTTCCAACGCTCACATCAGGTCTGGAAAACCACAGTGTAAATATAGCATAATAGGCATTGATTGTATTAACATTATTCATTAGTTTAGTTTAATAATATTGTATTGCAGATATGTTACAATACATCAATACAACATCACAATATTCATAGAAACATATGCAAATGGATTGAACTACAAGTTATTACAACATTAGTTACAGTTCTCTCCACTATAGTACCCTGCATAAAACCATGATACCTTCGGATTCCAGCTTTTATAAACCGGGGAACCAGCATGTCTTCATATTTACAACATTATCGAATTTGCGATACATACATTTACTTCGATCAATGAATCTATTATCCATTGTAAACACAAAACAAAATAAACAATAATAAAATAAATAAATAAAAAAAAGAATAAAAAAAAGGAAAAAACCCGGAAGAACACTTTTGTCTACACACGACAATGACTACAGAGGAGTGACTAAACTATTTAGTTTCTTCCTTGTCTCGAGATTACATCATGTTTATCCAGACTTGAATATATTGTTACTTATATTCTCGTCCTCATTCTGCATTCTGTGTCAGAAAGCTGTGGTTTTGTGTAGCTGTGGTTTCGTGTACGGGATGATAATGTATGAGGCGCCACACGTGACTATATGTTGCAAGATAAATATATACGTAACATGTAAAAAATATATATTGAATACAAAATATATGTGATAAACTGACAAAATATATATGTTACTCCGAAAAACCCTAAAATATATAGGATACAGACAAATACGATGTATGATATTCCGAAAAAATTATATATTGTGTACAGACAAATATATATGTTACTCCGAAGAAAGATAGTGTCCATAACATATATATTGTAGCGCAATTGTAGGCGGAAATAAATATGTTATTCCAAAAAATATTCGATTTCTAAAAATATTTTCTTTCTCTAGATATATATTGAAGATATATAGATATTTATTATATAACCTATAAATAGACGCGTTTTCATTGGCTAAAAAGTAATTTTTTAGAAAAAATATCTAGCGATATTGACCTGTTTTTTTGATATTGACCTGTTTTTTTGATATTGACCTGTTTTATATAATTGTTTTTTTGATATTGACCTGTTTTATATAATTGTAAATTGAGGGTTATATAATAAAACAGTTATGGACTTTTCAGCTGTTATACATGATGTTGATATGTACCAAAAAATCATTATTGACCTCGGCTATCGCCTCGGTCAATAATGATTTTTTTGGTGCATATCACATCATGTATAACAGCTGAAAAGTCCATAATTGTATAATATTGAAGATATATATATATTATATATATAAAGACATATTAATTATTGGGTCCCCATATATATCTATATATACATTCAGTTCATGTGGAATTTTTTAGTAACGTGTTTTGAAAATATATACGTTAGCTCAAAGCAATCTGCATGAACAACGTAGCGGAAACGTATTTTTACAAATAAATATTTGTTTTGAATATATATACGTTTTCCTAAATCAGTCCGCATGAAAAACGTACCGGAAACGTATTTTTACGAATAACTACTTGTTTTTAAAATATATACGCATGAACATCGTCCGAAGTTCGACTGCTCAGCGCCTGCCTAACAGAATTTCATATCTGTCTTATCCTCGGGTTATGCACGCACCTCCATTCACTCCCCGCGCACCATTGAGGATATCCGTGCTTAGTATGTGTTCAAGTAGCTAAGTACCCAAGAATTATAGGTTATTAGACTTGTATCGGGATAATGCACGAGTTCTTTTGCGTATTAAGTTAATATTTATACGCAAACGAGCGAGTGCATATATCCCAATATAAAATTAATAGAGAGCACAGCTCGTCGCGAGCTCCTACGCTATCATGCATTCGAAAAGTAAACATACCAATCCATCCTTTTGAAAAGTCTTGGGTCATTTACGGTAGTTTATGGGCGACTACAACCGTAAAGTAGCATATTCCGTTACGAATTAAAGCAATCGTAGAAATCATTAAGAATGGTGGTTTCCAAGCAGAATTAGGTGAAAAAAACATTAAAAACCTTTCTCTAGCCCATCCAAAAATGACAATGAAATTGCATTTTTACCTATGTCGCCAAAACGGCCATTAACTGGAAGCGTAGCCCAAAGTGTTACCATGCACATTGTTCATTGGTCAAAATTCGTCAACACAATTCACAATGTAATAAAAGTAGATTTCGTGTCGCAGAAATGTATATGTCTTGCTAACCGATTAGGATAAACAAATGATTTGATAACTGCCGTTAAAAAACATCTTTCATTTGTTTATCATTATCGCCAGCTCGTTTTCCCGTAAAAGCATAAATGCCTACTTTGCCACTGACCGTTCCAAGGCGGTAGCCCTATTGTCAACCCTTTTGGGTTCGTGATATCCTTTGCATTTATTATTGCTTTGGCCTTCTTGTTTGTCTGTTTGCGTGTTTGTTTCTGTGTTTTGTGGTTGACTGTCCTCCTTGAATGCTACTTTCCCTGTCAGATTTTTTATATTTCTTTTTAATGAGTTGGGCAAACCGAACGTAAGACATCCTGAAAAATTGATAGCAAACTATTGAGGCTAATTAAAGTCATATTTGAGATTTCTTAATTGTGGTGCTGTCCCAGCAACACGGCAGATGTACATAATACCCGAAAGAGGGTAATGCAGGATGTAGGCAGATAGATAGGAATTTATATACAAAAAGCCTCATCTAAATTGATGGCTGTTAAATATTTTGACCAAATTTCGAAACTAAGGTGATTTTATTTACCACTAAAATTGCCAGTTCCAATTATATATAATGTATTTACATCTATATTTTATATTACTCACTTACATAGCTGAAAAACCTTTGGCTTAAACAAACACCCGACATAATAGCAAATTTGTCGGGTTTAGACTCCACCATAATGTACAGATGTTTTTTTCTTATTTTATTTTTGGCTGGACTGCGTAGCAAATAAGCAAATCCAGGCTTACAGTTTGACGATTTCCATCTGCCTGTCCGTCTATCCGTCCGTCCTTCTACGAGTTTTGAAGTTTTCGTTAAAGATTTTGTTTTTTCCTCATTTCTCAAAAATGAATGAAAAGCTTTAAAACTTGACACTTGTTCAATATCATTACAAATGTTATATGAAAATAACTCTAACTATGTCATGTATTTTACCTGGACTATCCCCACTTTTCACACAGATTTTTCAGTTAAATTGTTAAATTCGCAATCCGGCGTTCGCACCACTATTGGTGCTCCACCTTTTATTTATTTTTTACGTTTAACAAAGTTTGAAGTTGCCACTGGACCCCCATATAAATAAAACGTTCCTTTGCCAGTGTACCTGTAACCGGTCATCCGGTTTGGTCTGATTCGACGGAGTAGTTCAAATTTGAAGGTGATGAAAACTTTACCTGTCTTCTGCTTCAATCGTTTTTCCTACCACCGACAAAAACATTAGGGTGACATAGGACACTCAGTTTCTTAAAATGTAGATGTAGAAACTAATAAGTATCTTGAGCACAGCTAGTGCTAAACATCAAGAACGGTGAAACAAACCAATGTCTTTTCTACATAGCATTTGATGAATTTGGTGCATTTTCAGAATATATTGATGAAAAACGTTGGACCCGGTGTCCTCCACCCCCAGACATACTCAACTAAATTTGATTTAACTAATATTCTGAAAATAAACCACCATTTATTAAATGTCAAGTAGGAAACAACAAATTCCTATGTTTTAAAAACATTTTATTTTTCTCTAACATACATCATCATAATGATTAGACAATACGTATGAATCAATTTAACACACGTTGAAGACAAGGCGTATATTCGAATAAAAAAAGCTTAAATCATATATATACATTTTTTCATAATGACATAACCAGTAACGTTAAAACCGTAATTACATGTTGTTCGGCAAAAAAGTATACGCGTGCATCACGGTTTATGTATATATATATCTTACATACACTGATGTAGTAGCAGCTTTTATTATGGTTGGTAATTCAGCCAATGTCGATCCAGACTGGTGCCGTTCGAAATTAATTTCATGCTATATCTGTCCTGTCTGGGAACGAATTGAATTTTGACCGAAGCATTGTGGTGTACTGGTTAGGGCGTTTGCCTCGGGAGGTCGTGGGTTCGAGTCCCCTGACCGCGTCATACCAAAGACTTTAAAAATGGAGTAGTCGATTGTAACCCTTGCCTGCAAATAATGGGTAGTGCTACGACTGACTGACCAGTGTCAGAATAATGTGACGGGTGGGTATCATGTCTCTTACGGCGTGGTATTCCAGTGTGGCAGCACTATAAAGAAACCATTGAGTTCGCTGCTTCAAGTAGACATATCATCACATCACAAACACACAGATAAAAGTCCAGACTCCATTGAGCCTATAATCGTCGGGTAGGACGCCTGTCGTAGGCGTACGGACTATAATCCTTAGAAATACACACACAAATTAAAATGTGTTTGGGGTGGGATGTCACGATTCATAAGACACGTACAAGTAGACTTGCACTAGACGTGAGAATCATGGCTCTTATGGTGGTATGTACCTACCATGGTATAGGTACACACCATAAGAGTTACGATTCTCGCAGCTAGACTTGCACATACCGGTGCATACACACCGCACAATCAAACATGAACTGTGCTCGCCCTATAGGTTTAACCTATTTCATATTAACCTTTTTATTGCATAAGCATTTTTAAATTAGAGAGAATAAAATAGGTTGTAACATTTACTTTTCACCAAAAACATTTATTTGAAACAAACATATTGTCATTTTTCACACATAAAATAAACATTGTTTACATCACGTGATGTACTTTATTTGACCAATCTCCACGCAGAGTTATCGTTCCTTGCACTCACATATATCTCTGCTAACTACTAAATTACAAGATTTTGGTAAATTGGAATATGTTTGCCTGAAACTAATTTATTTCTTGTGTAAACATAATTTAGATTTTGCAAGATTTTGCAAGATTTGAAATAATGCATGAAAACAATTTAGTTTTAATCTGGACTATTTCACTACAAAAATAATACGTACTTAGGTCTCCTCAATCGAAACGCATATATATATATACATTTCAAACCGAAGCTCGATAGCAGAAAAATACTAAATTAACTCATAGAAATAAAAATTGAAACTATTTAATACAGGTCTATATCTTATCTTTGCAGATCAAGAAAAAGGATTTATTATAAACATCGTAATAACTTTTTTGAATAATCACGTGACCTAACCGTTTGTCCTACTTCCTTTGACGTTGGCAGAGTCAAATGTGGAACGAGTGTACTCTGGGTAGAGATTGTTCTTTGACATGAACAGAAAAGTGCACCAATCACGAACGAGTATACATTACACACCCAGTATGACTTTTATACACGTCAATATTGACGTTTCCTGTAACAATGAAAGTAAACGGAGATTGTAAATGCGTGTGCAATAAAATAGGATACAGTTGTCAAAATCCACATGAAATCCACATGGAAGCTTCAAAATCCACAGGAAATATGAAAAGAATTGATTCAAAGAAAGGGGCTTAACTTCCTCTATGTAAAGTTCGCAATTGCGTACACATTGTCTTGAAACAGAATAGAACATTTGAGTTCAGGGTGACTATACCACATGACCTATGACGTCATTATTGCTAATTCTTGAAGAAACAAATTGTAAACATTCACCCACATTAAAAGCTTCAGAGTGCGATAATATTTTTATTTCCATTTTCTACCAAAGAAAGCGCATTCGAACGCAAAAAATGTACGCTACCCTCGACTGATATCATTTTTTTGTGAAAGTTGGTACTTTTCGAAAACACTTTGGAAAACTTCTGAATATGCACCAGAACAAATTTGCTAATCCTTGCAGCGTACTTGAATTTTGCGCATATTATGAACAAAATCTATGCATAAACCCTGTTTTTATCACGAAAACTTCCACTTCCACAATTATATTTCACATCGGTTTTGGGTCAAAGAACCAGTACGGAAAAATTAATGCATTTTTATAAGGCTGTACAGAAAACACGCAATTTTCTCGTGTAAAGCCACTAGTCAGATTTTAAAATCAGTTTATATAAATGGCGTTTTTGTGACCCTCTACCAATTGTGTTATAACCGTTTCCTTTATGGATATTTAGAAAAATCTTTACAAACATATTAAAATATATTCTCGTCTAAAATCGCTGGCCAGATTTCAAAATATGTTCATGTAAATGGTATCTGGGTGTCTATACTCCAGTAGTGCGATTACATACCCTCTTGGGTGTCATATTTTAAAAGTTTACATAAGTAAAAGGGCAAACTATAGGTAATCCAAAGTTTAAATATAAGTATATGATCCTCTATCAAGTTCGTTCAAATCGTGACCATGGGGTCAAATTTGGCACTACCGCAGAGGTCACATGTTTTACACAAACGTGTATAGGGAAAAACCTTAAAAGAGTTAACTTTCTTCTCTGAACACTTACTGAGCATAAAGAGAGGGATACATCCATTCAACCAGTATCGGCCCAGGGTCCGTCCCCACTGGGGACATGTAGCACAAAGGTATTAACTTGGAAAACGTTGAACTCCCCACCATATAACCATATATATGTTATAAGCAATGTGAGAATATGGACGATTCCGGAACTGCTCTGCGCAAAGTAAGAAGTCTTAAAATGCCCGACGATTCCGGAATTGTGCAGGACTATTCCGGAATTGCGCAAGGGGTTAATCGATATAAAACATGCACCATGTGTCGGCGCAATTTGAGAATGTTTTGCGCAAAGTACGAGTTTGTGTTGGGGTTTGAAAAGGAATATAGTGTTTGAAACCTATTTATTTCTATTTACTTATGCTTAATTGTTTCATCCGTCTTTTATAAAAGATAAAATGTATAAAACAAAATCATAGTTTGGTTTGGTAAATAATTAACATGAACTTAATTATTGAGAAAACAAGCTAAAGCCCTCCAACAATAAAGCGCGGATTTATATTACTGAAATAAGGAGATACATTATGGCTAAGAAAATATAAACAAGTGTTGCACAGTGGTGCTAACGTCGGATTTCGAATTCACCATTTTAACTGTTTAAAAGCTTTCCGGCAATTCGTTTTAGAGAAATGAGGAAAAACAAAAACTTTAACCAAAAACGTTTACCAAAACGCGTAGACGGACATACGGACGGACAGAAGATAGACGAAAATCGCCAAAAAAAAGCCTGAATTTGCTACGCAATCCGGCTAAAAATAAAAAACAAAACGCGGCACAGACAATAATATTTCTAATAACGGCTCAAATTGGGCATTCCATATATATTTTTGAGATTTCCTATGATCTCTTTATAAAAACATTGGACCCTTGTTTGTTGCCATATACCTTCGTATATACTGACATCTACAAATGCATTCAAATATTGAACATCTGTCAAATAACAAACACGCCAATTACTCAATACATGCGTCAGGTGTTAAAGCTACAACTACTACTAATTGCATTTGCCTGTTTTAATCATATTTATTAAAGCATTATACTGATACATGTAAGATATACACATATATTAAATGTCAAATTGTCTTATTGTTCAGAACATCTGTCGTCTGCCAAATGTACTAAATCAATCTTTTACACAGACCGTTTGAGAATAAACTACCAGTTTATGGTATTGCTATTAATGGCATTTGAATATTTGAATGATACTTAATAAATAGTGGATATTAATATACATGTTATAGACAATGAGGAGATAAACACGTGTTGCATCATGCGTTTACTTGCAATTTAAACATACGTTATTGCTTTTATTTTACATACAAGCAAAATGTTTGAGCCACAAGTTCTTCCAGCATTATTAACGAAGGCCTTTGCCGTCAGTATAACAATTAACCACTAGAACCAAAATATCCTTAATGTGTGCTAATTCCTACTGTGCGCACGGACGATTCCGGAATTGAACCGCGCATTTTGAGAATTCCGATATTGCCGCGCGTTTTAAAAATTCTTACTTTGCGCAGAGCAATTTTGAATTGACCATCTTCTCATATACACTCACTGGGCATGAACAGACGGATACAACCATCCCACCAGCATTGGCCCCGGGGTTCATCCCCACCCCTTCTGACATAGTACACCATTGAGATCCCCATCATATACACCTTAACGCGGGTGCAGTAATGTGTGATATTGCACCATCGACTGCGTGATCTCATTCTGTTATGAATTATAAGCTTTTTTTAAACAGTTTCCATCTTTGCGAAGATAATCAGGTGAGCTATTCAGTGCCATTTTGGTCATCTTGTTCAAAATTGCACATGCTTGTAGATGTGCCGTGAATCCAACTATGGCTGCGCTTGCATCTTTTGTTGCTACAGAAGTGAGTATGTTGGCATATGCCTGTATCACGCTATCTTGGGGGTGATTAGCGTATCCATTTGCAGCATATTGATACTTATGGGAATCGAACTGGGGTCTGTTCGGTTTAACACGTGAGTTTATGTTTTAATGTTGGGGTATTTTGTTGGGTAGAGTTGTGTGGTTGCTCTGAGTTGGTGGTTGTTATGCCTCGGACATTGCATATATTGTGGTTGATGTCTGGACTGAGGTAAGGCGGCAGCTCATTCATCACTTGTTCGCCGAGGATCACTGGGTGTCTAGGCTACCGTGGTGAGGAAAAGGTTAATAACGGTCGATAATGGTGGCCAGTCATGACTTCCCTTGTGGCGTATCAGCCACAGGTTGGTGATGAAAGATGTTGGTGTTGGTGCATGTGCCGTATTTACTATTATTGTTTTAGATTACCGTTTCTTTTTGTATACATATGAATAACGTATTGGATATGGTCACAGCCCTTTTTAGCGAGATTTTACTTGCTTTTAATTGTTTGGTTTAGTTATACGAGTTAGGTTCTCAAACTATTACTGATATTTTTTTGCAGATTATGGCCTAAAAGGTGCAGTTGCTGTTGCGGGCCACTTTTTGATTTCGAATTTACATCGTGTGTTATTTATATCTACTGTAGAGTTGCGCTTGCGTTTTGTTACATTCTTATCTTTATTTATCTTTTTTTATTTGGTTTTTATGATACCTCTGTTTACTCTTTAATATACCATATTTATACCCACGTTTTTGAAATAAAAGGTATATTAAAATCGCCTCCGTTTGTCATTCTGTCCGTCCGTCCGTCTGTCCGTTTCCGCATCTCCTTCTAAACCGCTAAACGGAATTCAACCAAATTTAGGAATGAACCACGGAGAACACGATGTGTCGTGTTTAATGTCAGTAAGTGTACAATATTGATAACGACATGACGTAATAAATTTGATTAAGTCGTCAAATTTCTTATCGACATATTGAAATATAACTAGTCCAGACGCCATACAACAACTAAACTTATTTGATTGACGAACATGTCGACTTAAGTCTTTCTGACATGTGAAGGTACTAAGACGCATTCTTTCAAGTCGAAATGATTCAAGAAACACGCAGTAAATAGAGAAAATGCGGCCGAGAAGACGCGAAACAATGCAACAACCCGCCAATTTCGAAGTCTACAAGGAGGTAATTAACGCAACAACTGGTGACCCTTAAACGTTTCCATATAAATTTGATTAAGTCGTCAAAGTTCTTATCGACATATTGAAATATAACTAGTTAAGACTACATACAGCAACTAAACTTATTTAAATAACGAAAATGTCGACTTCAGTCTTTCTGACATGTGAAGATAAATTGTACTAATTTGCATTCTTTCAAGTCGAAATGATTGGAGAAATACGCCGTAAGTTGAGAAAATGGGGTCGAGTAGACGCGAAACAATGCAACAACCCGCCAATTTCGAAGTCTATTAGGAGGTAATAAACGCAACAACTGGTGACCCTTAAACGTTTCCATACAATTGAAAGAATGTCGCGTCGTCGTGGGCGACATTACGACAATACGACATTGTATCTGGCCCCAACCGGACACCGTAGTAGACCCTTCTACAGTTTGCAATTATACTTTCCTCTTTGATTGACCGGACGGGCGGTGGACTCTATAACGTCTTCCTAAATCCTTTAAGGCGGGAAACGTTTGTTGAATGTCTTTCACTCCGTTTTGTCGTGCCCTTTGCGGTTTACCCCTTCATACGCTGACGTCAGACAAGTCATCGAGTACATATATATGTACGGTGTCCGGTTGGGGCCAGACACGATGTCGAATTGTCGTGGGCGACAATGCGACGCCCGACAACGCGACATCGCGACACGACATTGCCACATTGCGATACGACAACTCGATATTGCGATACGACATCGCGAAATTGCGATACGACTTTGTGACAATTATGTCGTGATGTCGTATCGCAATCTCGTATTATGTCGTATTGTATCGTAATGTCGCCCACGACAACTCGACATTCTTTCGTTATTGTCGTAATGTCGCCAACCACATCGCGACATTACGATATAATTGTCGCGATGTCGTATCGCAATTTCGCGATGTCGTATCGGAATGTCGAGTTGTCATATCGCAATGTCGCATTGTCGTATCGCGATGTCGCGATGTCGCGTTGTCGGGCGTCGCATTGTCGACACTATGACATTGTATCTGGCCCCAACAGGACACCGTACATATGAGATTAGCGTCTTAGGTTATATTTTGATATGACATGAACATGTCTGTGTTTCTTCTTGTAACACATAGCTAAGCTTTCTCAAATGTAAGGGGCTAACTTGGCGGGGATTATTTTTAGTTACACTATCCTGTTGTTTAGGGATGATGACAGGTTAAGAGTGATGTTTGGTGCACCCTTGATCCGGTTTAAACTCCCCGGTGGTCCTGTTTGCCACTGACCATTCCAAGGCGGTACCCCTGTTGTCAACCCTTATATGTTTGTGATGTGCTTTTGAATCACCTTCGCGTTGTAATACTTGTTGGAGTGACTGTATTCTATGAATGCGACTCTTCCTGTTGGACCTATAACATTTTATTTATGAGAATGTTACTTACTTTGTATATAAAATATAGATCTCTACAAAAGCTTGACGACAACGAAAACTTATTCGTGGTAATTTAATTCAACTCCGACTTTAGAGTTCATACTACACACTTCACACTTCACATTTAAGAATTCATAGTTCAGAGTTCAGACTTGAGAGTTCAGATTTCAGAGTTCATATTTCAGACTTCAGAGTTCAGACTTCAAACTTCACACTTCAAAGTTCATACTTCAGTGTTCATATTTCAGACTTCACAGTTCAGACTTTAGAGTTCAAACTTCAGAGTTCAGAGT
The DNA here is from genome assembly GCA_037043455.1 of Cyrtodaria siliqua. Taxonomy (NCBI): domain Eukaryota; kingdom Metazoa; phylum Mollusca; class Bivalvia; order Adapedonta; family Hiatellidae; genus Cyrtodaria; species Cyrtodaria siliqua. The sequence continues at coordinate 50,211 of JAWPHD010008578.1, read as the reverse complement.
TCAGAGTTCAGATATCAGACCTCAGACTTCAGACTTCAAAGTATAGACTTAAATGTTCAGACTTCAGAGTTCACACTTCAGACTTCAGAGTTCAAACTTCAACATTTAAATAATTACAACACGAATAAGTTATAGTTGTCGTCAAGCTATAATAGTGTTATAATAAGTAGATTTCTATTTTATCAGTCTCCTTAACATCAAATCCTAATTACATTTTGATACTCTTGATACTCTTCGCTTATAGCGTAGAGTATCGTAGAGTAATAGAGGGACTGATTTTAATGAGATTCATATACATGATACATGTTAATAGAAATAAAGACACTATTTATAATTTACTTCATTCAAAGCTAAGCATTGTCATGATCAATACAAGTTAAACAAAGATATAATAGTGTATACTATCAGGCCTGAAATTGGGTGCGCGTAATTTAGTCGAAGTGGGTGGGCGGGATGGGGTGGTGTGGTGTGGGTTGGGGGATATCTTCCTCTGAGAAATCTTGAATAAAAACATATACCTAAAACGCTTCAATCTGATGCTCCCTCACACACTGTGTGTATGAGAGGTGGGTGGGTCCTCTCACAAAAAAAAATATACACATGTAATGCTGTAATCTGACGAGTTTCTTTGTATTTCTTGTACAATCTAAATAAAGCTTTATTTTTCAATTATTTTGTACTCACTTTTTTATGGAGAGGGTAGGTTTGGAAGTCTGATAATAATGACTGAAAATGTTACATTCGTTTTTCATTTCTTTCGTACCCGTATGTGGGCATACAAAACACGCTTACAAAAAAAAACTTGCACTAAGAAACGCACCCCCACGGCCTTGGCTATGGGAATTACTTAATATTTCTATTCACCTAGATGCACACCTAAATTACGTTTATTTTTACTGTTTTGGTATGATTTCGTGTTGTTTTACAATGTATATACATATAAAGGCAGAGGGCTTGATTTTGCATTATCTGAGAGAGGGCGGGGTAGGGGTGCAGGGGTGGAATACAACACGACTCTAAAACATTCGCATCTACGATGTTTAACTTAAAATTTATTTGTGTGCGTACAACCTAAAATCATTACTACGCCCTTGTCTATAATCTTCCCTTATCAATTGAAACAGGGGATATACTCGACCGAAAAAACCTGTCCCTGAACGAGTTTGTAAATATTGTAACATCAACAATCGAGGATGAAACTCATTTTTTGATTGACTGCGAGTTTTATTCAGATATTAGATATGTACTTTTTAATGCAGAATATCAAGCTGAAAACAGGTTTTTGCTATTTTTATCAGCTAAAAAATTATCATTCTTAATTGACTGTGATATGCTACAGCACATATTAGCAAAAGTACTTTTAAAAATGTATAAACGACGCTCTTTAGCATTGTAAAAATGCATAACTGTGTTATAAAAGTAATTAAAATAAAAAATTTTTTTTTTTAAAATTATGAGAGTTAGGAATTTAATTGTAGTTTTCATGTTAATTATGTGTAAACGAATACTAAATAATAGCTTTAATTATTGAATATATTTAATGCAATACATTTGTATCTTTTATTATGTTTTAACATGTACAATTGTGTTTTATAGTGTTTCATATGCCTATGATGGCAGATTATCAAATAACAATGTTGTATACTATTTGTAATTGTAACTGTATTTTATATGTGACACTTTAATACAATATTACTTACTTACTACTTACATGTTAAATTTCTAAATAGAATAATTATCCTGTAATTAATCATGCTTGATTAGACATTTGCGGGTAGAACAATTCAATTTCAATTTTTCAATTTTTTTTATTAAAGCATAAACATTTTACAATGTCCATCGCCATCAGCATTGAGGCGGTATTACATACAAGACATACTAAATACAAATACACACATATATTAAAACATGTTCTGGAGAAGAGCATGAGAAATATTTAGGTATGAGTAAACAAATTTAAGGATAAACACGTATATATTATTGAAAATAATTATAGCATACAAGTTGTTCACACCACTGGTATGGCTCGAAACACTATTAAATAATATGTATAGTACATGATCCACCTATGACCTATATAGATAATCTACAGTGTGTTTGCACGAGCTTCACGAATACCAATACCATAAAGCCCGGTACACACGGTAAGATTATCTCATAGGACAAATCTTATAAGACAAATCTCATACAATCTATTTTATGCGATTGCCTGTACACACGGTGAGATTAATTTTATGGGATTTTCTGGTGACCTTCAAATAAGTGCATACTGGATCTTTCCAGAATGTAAACGAATGAAAGCGCCTTGTCATACATCTTTCTTGTCGCAGTCTTTGTGCGTGACTGTCCACAAAACTTCCTCTTCCTCATAATATCCCAGCAATTCATCAATGTTATCATTCGTCCAGGTTCCTGCCATGTTGCTATGTATGAACTAAAATACCCGCGTGTACAAATCTACAATGCATGTAGACCCTATGCTGCGAAGTTTATGTCAAATCTGGAACGCAGTACACCTTGGCCACAGTGTCACCATGTGTGGTTGAATGGCGGCGCTTTTGATCTTGTCTTATGGAAATAGAGCATGTTCTATTTCTGGAAGACATCTTACAGGTCATAAATTGTGTCTTAAGCCCCTGTACACACGATGCAATTTGTCTCACAAGACATATCTTATACGATAAATCTTACCGTGTGTACCGGGCTTAACACATATTTGCATTGCAAACATAAGGCATTATGAAAACAGTGTTGGGTTGTTGGTCACTACATTATTAGAACAGTTATACAATACAATATAATAATAATAATAATAATAATAATAATAATAATAATAATAATAATAATAATAAAATAATAATAATAATAATAATATTAATAATAATAAAACACTTACAAAAACTGCACCTGCGCATTTTTTTTAAAGGTATGTATTTATTCGGTTGCAATTAAGCTCTCACGTTTGGTATTTGCAAGACTAATATATTTGGCTAGCCTATTCAATAATTTAGAATTATCCGTAGATAACAACGATTTAAACTTTTGTAAACTAGGCCAGCTACAGTAGTATCTAGGTAAACATTCTATTCTTATTTCTCTATAACACGGACAAGCTAAAGTAAAGTGATATTCATCTTCAACAACATTTATATTGCAAAAAGTACACTTTCTTTGATCCCTCTCTATATTTCTGAATCTACCCTCTTCAATAGCCAATTTATGAGCTGAACATCTTAATCTAGTAAATGCTATCATGTGCTTATGATTTTGGACACAATTAATATATTTTTCACATCCAAAGTTTGCTTTAATATATTTATAAGTAGATAATTTGGGGGAAGAAGTTAAGGTGGCAAACCATTCCTGCAAATGTTGATCATAGAGCCTTTCTATGATATGAGTTAGTTGTAGCTTTGTAATATTTTCGTTATTCCATAAAAAACTGAATCCAAGATCATTAAGAAGACGTTCGACATGAGTCGCCCATGATTCATTATCATTATTTTGTATTTGATTCTGTAATACCTTATACATTAGTGAATTTGGCGATTTCATTATTTAAACCAAAATTTCAAGATTCGTTCTTTGCGTAATATTGCCAAAGGTACTTTACCTAACTCCCCATAAACAGTTGCATTTGGCGTTTGATGCCTAACGTTAAGAATCTGTTTTAGAAACTTCAAATAAATTCGTTCGATGTCGGGGGAGGTATGAAACCCCCATACTTCAGTACCATTATTCAAAATAGGTAGAATCATTGTATCAAACAGTTTTATTTTTTCGCTTATGTTTAGCTCAATTATTGTAAATAAAGAGTTAAGTGAAAACAGTGCCCTCATGGCTTGTTCGGAAAGGGCTTTTTGTGTTTGAAAGAAATTTCCATTAAACATAAGCGTTACTCCTAGGTAGGTAAATTTTGAAACGTTATGTAGTTTCATATTGTTATAATATATATCTACGTTTTGTGTCCTAGTACCTTGTTTACATACCATTACTACAGTTTTATCGATATTAACACTTATTTTCCACTTTTCGCAATAATCATGTAGTTTATTTAATAGGATTTGTAGTCCATTTGCTGAATATGAAAATAAAACAGTGTCGTCAGCGAACAACAGTAGATACATTTGTAATTCATTCAAAGTTAAAAGTTCTGCATTATCATCATGTAAATGACTAGCCATATCGTTGATGAATATAATAAATAATAAGGGAGACAATACTTCGCCTTGTTTGACGCCCATATAACTTTCAAAGTGATCTGTAAGGCATCCGTGGACTCTTACACATGTTTTGACTGAACTATACATAGCTTGTAACATTCTAACAAATTTCGATGACACACCCATGTTGAGTAACTTAAACCATATTCCATTTCTATAAATTAAATCAAATGTTTTTCTAAAATCAATAAAAGCGCAATAAAGTTTTCGCCTTTCATTTTTAATTATTCTATTAATAATAGTATGCAAGACAAAAACACAATCGATTGTACTTTTATGTTGCCTAAATCCGAATTGATTGTCTGACAATAAATGGGTTTCTTCTGTCCATTTTCGTAAACGGTTATCTAACACATGTGAAAATATTTTCGAAAATATACTAGTGAGCATTATTCCTCTATAATTATTTACATCGTTTTTATCCCCACGTTTTGGTACAGGTATCAATAAACAGTTTGTCCATGAATCAGGATAGTAACAATTATTATACATGTAATTAAAAAGTTTACACAAAATTGGTGACAATATATTATCAGCTTCAATAAATATTTCGGGTATCAATAGGTCTGCTCCCCCACTTTTTCTTCTTTTTAAACTTTTAATTGATTTTTGAACCTCGTCTATGCTAAATGCACAGTCAAGTTGATCAACAACATTTATATGCAAGTCATCTTGATCTAAGAATGTTTCGACATCCGCATTTGTGTATATATCGTCTGCCGAGAATAAGTCTTTAAAATGGTTAAAAAAATCATCCGCAGAAATATTAGTATTATTTTTATTTTGTTTTTTAAATTTACGAACATAGTCCCAAAACTTCTTTGGTTCGTTTTTGGCAGCATTATGTAGCATGTCTTTTTGATTTTTTTTATATTTTGCTTTTGCTCGCCGTTTTGCTAGTCGGAAAATTCTACGTTTTGAGATAACCAAATTTACAGATTCCAGTGTCCTTAATTGTCGATACCTGGTATTCGCTGATCGCAACTCACGTCGTGCACGTTCACATTCATCCGTATACCACGGACTGACATACTTACGTCTAGTCGTGAAGCTATTGTTATTATTTATACGCTTTGTAACTCCGAATACACTAAAAGCACACGTATACAGGGTGTCTGCAAATGTATTTACACCATTGTTTATATCTGCATTTTCGGAAGTTATTTGATCGACAATATTGTTTAACTTATCAGCCTCGATATTTAATGCATCTTTGTATTGACCTACTTTGTCATTATCCCATTCAATTTTATTGATTTCGATAATTTCCGAAATTGTGTTATTTTGAATGAGTTTAACTTTTAAATTAACTTGAATGGGCGCGTGAGTTGAACACGAGTGTACATCATGTACTATAAAGTTGTCTACCATTTGAAATAAATCATGAGACATTAACACATAATCAATTAAGCTTTTGCCCAAGTGTGATATGAATGTAAATTGACCAATACCTGCGTCTTCGCCTATTCGACCATTAACAATTTTAAGGTCGGTGCTTTTGCAGATATCCAGTAGCTTTAGACCGGACGAGTTACATACTTTATCCTCGCTAAATCTTTCACCGATATCGATATTACATTCATTTTCAGTACTGCTATCTATTGTTGCTATGTATTTATCATATATTTCAGATGTTTGCATAAAATCGTCCCTAGAGCCACATCTAGCGTTCAAATCACCAATCACTGAAACTTTACCTGTAACAGAATACCTTCTTATACCAAGTTCTAGTTTTTTCAAAAAAAACTATTTCATGAGATTTAAAATAAACTGAATCGTTAGGTGGTATATATGTTAAACATATACAAATATCAACATTTAAATTAAAAAATAACTTGTCGAGTTTAACCCAGATAAATCCGTCATTATCAGTCTCTAATATGTGTACACCTTTAAATATACTCTTTTTCATAAACAAGCAAACTCCACCATGGCCTCTTTTACTCTTTCTTCTCATTGACACACTCTCCTTTCTAGGTACAGTCACACACTCATACCCGTCTAACTCATATACGTCTTTCTTACACTGCCAAGTCTCACTACAAAATATAATATCAAAATTGTTAAACAAAATGTATGAAATCAATATCATTTAGACAGTTTTTTAATCCTTCCACATTCCAGGCCAGTATAGACAGTTCACCAAGTTCAAACTCTTCCCCTACCCCCTATCCAGTGCCTGGTGTGTTTTGCTTGTTATGTATGAACAATTTGTCCCTCAAAAAAAACGCCCTTTTACCCTCTTCTCTGGCTTTCAATATAACCGGAATTAAAGTTTTACGCCGTTCCTGAACCACTTGAGGTAACTGATCGAAAACTCCAAACGTACTCCCTTTCAAGTTGACAGTCTTTAACGCCGTTTTAATACACATTTTGGATTCTGTGTCCTTAAACTTGACCACTATAGGACGTGTTTTTCCAGGCGCCGGTGCCCCCATGCGGTGGGCTCTGTCAATCATAATTGATGCCTTTGGGTCCGGGATTTTAAGCACGGAATCGCAAAATTGGAATACCTTTGCTGTGTAGTCTTCGCCTGCGGCTACATGTGCATATGACGTAGATGGCATCGGGGTTGAGGGGATAGTAGAAGCCCCCAACTCTCCAGGAACAACAGACTCTGATATGCCGATAAACACTAAATTCTCCCTCATTGATCGGCATTTTAGATCAATGATATCTTCTTGTAGTAGTCCATTATCTGTTTTAAGTTTGGAATTACTGGCGGACAATATTTTCACTTCACCCTGTAGTTTAGTTAGGTCTTGTTTGTTTACACTGGATGATTTTGACATACTGTCAAACTGTTCACCGATAAACTTTTGGCTCTTTTCGACATCCTCAATTTTGTTGTTTGCTGCGTCAATGAGTGTTCTGTTTTGTGAAATTCTAACATCAAAAGAGTTTAATCGTGCCATTATATTTGCCTGCTGAGTTTCAATTGTGTCGAGCTTTTGCACTTTGCTGAGAATGTAATCTATTTTTGATGCTATGTCATTTGGCATAAATACCCCGTGCGGTGTTGACGAAGACGTCGATTGAAAATCAGGTAGTCTGTGCATTAGGAAGGGATTGGGAACAGGACTACTCACATTGAACGAAGATGGAGCCGATGTGGGTACGTTGTTTACGTTTTGTGCCGCCATATTTGCTTCACTTTCACTGTCCTTTGTTCAACCCGAATATTTTGAACTCCACCGTCGACGCTTTTTCACTGGTTTAATATTGTTTTTATCCGACATACGTACGCCTATGACACTATATCACGTTAAGTTACCTTAATGTTTACAAATGTTCACGTAAATCTGACAGAATTTGAAGATAAAAACACGCCGTTCTTGTGAAAACATTTGTCGAGGAGGTGAGAAAAAGCAGGCACTTGTATTACCCCGATATCCGCTCTGGCGGTAATAAATGATCAATTAAAAGTAATAAAAGTGATGTTTAGCTAGGTTTATACAATGCATTTGGCCACTTACAATTTTTTTATTAGTTCAACATTCTAGATGTGTCTTGTAAGTGTTCATGAATACATTAGACTGTTTATAAGTACAAATAGTCTAATACGAAGAAACAAAAGGAAGTACGTGTGATCTTTAGGAAAAGTTGGAAACTAGAATTTATGATCGATCGGTATGTACACTTTTAAAAAATAAATAAATAATTAAAAATCGTGCATATATATGTGTACTATGTAGATATTGTTTCCTATAATGCAGTAAGTGTTAAAACACTTACCTTATTCTCACACTATTCGACACTACTCAAATTGGAAATTAAAATAAAGGCATAAAACAAATCGTTTTTCTACTTGAATAAATCTATACATTTGTTTGATGCAACGAAATGATATTCTTCCGTCAGAAAAAAAGTAACACACTGCATACTATGTTTTTTTAAAACGAATGCTATAATGTACGAATCAGTGTACACAAACACACTTGTTTAAGCAAACAAATACCAATCATAGTAATATGATGTTCTTACAAAATAGGTTATTTCTCATCTAATATAGTATTCATCGATGTACCATTGGATTATATGTCTTAAATGTATGTCTTCCCTACCATGTGGATAATTTTCTGTAGAAAGAAACGATTTTTATAAATTATAGATAATATTTCAGCAGAACGTGTAAACAAATACACGGCAAGTCGTAAAGAAAAAATCCATTGATAGTGAGTCGTTAAAAAGCTTATTTCTCATTTATCATAGCATTTGTCGAAATAATTGTTCGTTATGTGCAATTTTTTTTTAGATATGGAGTGAAATTCTTTAGCAAGAAAACGGTTTTCATAAGTCATAGATATTTTTTCATTAAAATATGTGCTACCACGCCAACGCCACATTAAATTCACACGCGTGGACTATCAGTAGGGCGTGTTTTACCACGCGACACCGGTCCGTTCCGGTGTTTCATCTCCGTTACGGTCCGTTTCCGTCCGTAAGGGGGGAATCGTACCACCGGTTTAGTAGTTTATATGTGCATGATAATATTATATAAAACAAGTTTAAAATAATTATTAAGGATTGTTATTTTGTCATTTTGCAATTGTAGAATTGTATATTGTTGTGATAAAATATTGAAGAAGTTTTTAATTTAACCTCGTAACTACAATGTCTCAGTCTGTAACAAGGAATTTGATTGGACGAGACTTTTGACCCTGTTCATTAACAATGCAGGTGCACCCATATTTATAGGTGCACCTGTAAAAGTATAGGTGCACCTATATATTTTATAGGTGCACCTATATATTTTATGGGTGCACCGACAATTTTATGGGTGCACCTATAATTTTACAGGTGCACCCATAAAAAGTACAGGTGCACCTATACTTTTTATAGTTGCACCTACACTTTTCTATAGGTGCACCTACATCTGTAGTTTTGACCCCGATCGTACACCCTACCCGAGACTGCGGACCAGTAAGTTACAGTTACTCGGGGATCAGCCAGATCATTATCCCTATGCTTCCAAGACTGCGGATCAGTAAGTTACAGTTACAAGGGGATCAGTCAGATCACTATCTCTACGCTCCCTAGACTGCTGACCAGTAAGTTACAGTTACTAGGCGATCAGCCAGATCACTATCCCTACGCTCCCTAGACTGCGAACCAGTAGGTTTCGGACCAGTAAGTTACAGTTACTAGGGGGTCAGCCATATCACTATCCCTACGCTCCCTAGACTGCGGACCAGTAAGTTACAGTTACTAGGGGATCAGCCAGATCATTATCCCTACGCTCCCTTAGCTGCGGACCAGTAAGTTACAGTTACTAGGGGATCAGCCGATTCACTATTTCTACGCTCACTAGCCCGCGGACCAGTAAGTTACAGTTACTCGGGGATCAGCCAGATCACTATCCCTACGCTCCCTAGACTGCGGAACAGTAAGTTACAGTTACTAGGGGATCAGCCAGATCTCTATCCCAACGCTCCCTAGACTGCGTACTAGTAAGTTACAGTTACTAGTGGATCAGCCAGATCACTATACCTACGCTCCCTAAACTGCGGACCAGTAAGTTACAGCTACTAGGGGATCAGCCAGATCACAATCCCTACGCAACATAGACTGCGTACAAGTAAGTTACAGTTACTTGGGGACCAGCCAGATCACTATCTCTACGCTTCCTAGACTGCGGACCAGTAAGTTACAGTTACTAAGGGATCAGCCGGATCACTATCCGTACGCTCCCTAGACTGCCGACCAGTAAGTTACAATTACTAGGGGACCAGCTAGATCACTATCCCTACGCTTCCTAGACTGCGGACCAGTAAGTTACAGTTACTAGGGGACCAGCCAGATCACTATCCCTACGCTCCCTAGACTGCGGACCAGTAAGTTATAGTTACATGGGGATTAGCCAGATAACTATCTCCACGATCCCTATACTGTGGACCAGTAAGTTACAGTTACCAGTGGATGAGACAGGTCACTATCCCTACGCTTCCAAGACTGCGGACCAGTAAAATACAGTTACTAGGGGATCAGCCAGATCACTATCCCTACGCTCCCTAGATTGCGGACCAATAAGTTACAGTTACTCGGGGATCCGCCAGATCGCTATCCCTACGCGTCCAAGACTGCGGACCAGTAAGTTACAGTTACTAGGAGATCAGCCAGATCACTATCCCTACGCTCCCTAGACTGCGGACCAGTAAGTTACAGTTTCAAGGGGTCAAGCCAGATCATTATCCCTACGCTCCCTAGACTGTGGATCAGTAAGTTACAGTTTCTAGGGCACCAGCCAGATCACTATCCCTACGCTCCCTAGACTGCGTACCAGTAAGTTACAGTTACTAGTGGATCAGCCAGATCACTATCCCTACGCTCCCTAGACTGCGGACCAGTAAGTTACAGTTACTAGGGGATCAGCCATATCACTATCCCTACGCTCCCTAGACTGCGGACCATTAAGTTACAGGTACTAGGGTATCTGCCAGATCATTATCCCTACGCTCCCTAGGCTGCGGACCAGTAAATTACAGTTACTAGGGGATCAGCCAGTTCACTATATCTACGCTCCCTAGACCGCGGACCAGTAAGTTACAGTTACTCGGGGATCAGCCAGATCACTATCCTACGCTCCCTAGACTGCGGACCAGTAAGTTACAGTTACTAGGGGATCAGCCAGATCACTATCCCTAAGCTCCCTAGACTACGGACCAGTAAGTTACAGTTACTAGGGGATCAGAGAGATCACTATCCCTACGCTCCCTAGACTACGGAGAAGTAAGTTACAGTTACTAGGGGATCAGCCAGATCACTATCGCTGTGCTCCCTAGACTGCGGACCAGACATTTACAGTTACTAGGGAATCAGCCAGATCACTATCCCTACGCTCTCTAGACTGCGGACCAGTAAGTTACAGTTACTAAGGGATCAACCAGATCACTATCTCTGCGATCCCTAGACTGCGGACCAGTTAGTTACAGTTACTAGGGGATCAGCCAGATCACTATCCCTACGCTCCCTAGATTGCGGAGAAGTAAGTTACAGTTACTAGGGGATCAGCCAGATCACTATCCCAGCGCTCCCTAGACAGTTGACCAGTAAGTTACAGTTACTAGGGCATCAACCAGATCACTATCCCTACGCTCCATATTCTGCGCACTAGTAATTTACAGTCACTAGGGGACCAGAAAGATCAGTATTCCTACGCTCCCTAGACAGCGGACCAGTAAGTTACAGTTACTTTGGGATCAGCCAGATCACTATCCCTACGCTCCCTAGATTGCAAAAAGGTATGTTACAGTTACTAGGGGATCAGCCAGTTCACTATATCTACGCTACCTAGACCGCGTACCAGTAAGTTACAGTTACTAGTGGATCAGCCAGATCACTATACCTACGCTCCCTAAACTGCGGACCAGTAAGTTACAGTTACTAGGGGATCAGCCAATTCACAATCCCTACGCACCATAGACTGCGTACAAGTAAGTTACAGTTACTAGGGGACCAGCCAGATCACTATCTCTACGCTTCCTAGACTGCGGACCAGTAAGTTACAGTTACTAAGGGATCAGCCGGATCACAATCCGTACGCTCCCTAGACTGCCGACCAGTAAGTTAAAATTACTAGGGGACCAGCTAGATCACTATCCCTACGCTTCCTAGACTGCGGACCAGTAAGTTACAGTTACTAGGGGACCAGCCAGATCACTATCCCTACGCTCCCTAGACTGCGGACCAGTAAGTTATAGTTACATGGGGATTAGCCAGATAACTATCTCCACGATCCCTATACTGTGGACCAGTAAGTTACAGTTACCAGTGGATCAGACAGATCACTATCCCTACGCTTCCAAGACTGCGAACCAGTAAAATACAGTTACTAGGGGATCAGCCAGATCACTATCCCTACGCTCCCTAAATTGCGGACCAATAAGTTACAGTTACTCGGGGATCCGCCAGATCGCTATCCCTACGCTTCCAAGACTGCGGACCAGTAAGTTACAGTTACTAGGAGATCAGCCAGATCACTATCCCTACGCTCCCTAGACTGCGGACCAGTAAGTTACAGTTACTCGGGGATCAGCCAGATCACTATCCCTTCGCTTCAAAGACTGCGGACAAGTAAGTTACAGTTACACGGGGATCAGCCAGATCACTATCCCTACGCTCCCTAGACTGCGGACCAGTAAGTTAAAGTTTCAAGGGGTCAAGCCAGATCACTATCCCTACGCTCCCTAGACTGTGGACCAGTAAGTTACAGTTTCTAGGGCACCAGCCAGATCACTATCCCTACGCTCCCTAGACTGCGTACCAGTAAGTTACAGTTACTAGTGGATCAGCCAGATCACTATCCCTACGCTCCCTAGACTGCGGACCAGTAAGTTACAGTTACTAGGGGATCAGCCATATCACTATCCCTACGCTCCCTAGACTGCGGACCAGTAAGTTACAGTTACTAGGGTATCTGCCAGATCATTATCCCTACGCTCCCTAGGCTGCGGACCAGTAAATTACAGTTACTAGGGGATCAGCCAGTTCACTATATCTACGCTCCCTAGACCGCGGACCAGTAAGTTACAGTTACTTTGGGATCAGCCAGATCACTATCACTACGCTCCCTAGATTGCGGAACGGTATGTTACAGTTACTAGGGGATCAGCCAGATCACTATCCCTACGCTCCCTAGTCTGCGGATAAGTAAGTTACAGTTAATAGGGTTTCAGCCAGATCAATATACCTACGCTCCCAAGACTGCGGACCAGTAAGTTACAGTTACAAGGGGTTCAGCCAGATCACTATACCTCCGCTCCCTAGACTGCGGACCAGCTCACTAGACTGCGGACCAGTATGTTACAGTTACTAGGGGATCAGCCAGATCACTATCCCTACGCTCCCTAGACTGCGGACCAGCTCCCTAGACTACTGACCAGTAATATACAGTTACTAGGGGATCAGCCATATCACTATCCCTACTCTCCCTAGACTTCGTATCAGTAGGTTACAGTAACTATGGGACCAGAAATATCATTATCCCTACGCTCGCAAGACTGCGCACCAGTAAGTTACAGTTACTAGGGCCCAGCCAGATCACTATACCTACGCTCCCAAGACTGCGGACCAGTAAGTTACAGTTACTAGGGGTTTAGCCAGATCACTATCCCTACTCTCCCAAGACTTCGGATCGGTAAGTTACAGTTACTATGGGACCAGAAATATCACTATCCCTATGCTCCCAAGACTGCGCACCAGTAAGTTACAGTTACTAGGGCCCAGCCAGATCACTATCCCTTCGCTCCCTAGACTGCGGACCAGTAAGTTACAGTTACTAGGGGATCAGCCAGATCACTATTCCTACGCTCCCTAGACAGCGGACCAGTAAGTTACAGTTAAACGGGGATCAGCCAGATCACTATCCCTACGCTCCTTAGACAGCGGACTAGTAAGTTACAGTTACTAGGGGATCAGCCAGATCACTATCCCTACGCTCCCTAGACAGCGGACCAGTAAGTTACAGTTACACGGGGATCAGCCAGATCACTATCCCTACGCTCCTTAGACAGCGGACTAGTAAGTTACAGTTACACGGGGATCAGCCAGATCACTATCCCTACGCTCCTTAGACAGCGGACTAGTAAGTTACAGTTACTAGGGGATCAGCCAGATTATTATCCCTACGCTCCCTAGGCTGCGGACAGGTAAGTTTCAGTTACTAGGGGATCAGCCAGTTCACTATATCTACGCTCCCTAGACTGCGGACCAGTAAGTTACAGTTACTTTGGGATCAGCCAGATCACTATCCCTACGCTCCCTATTCTGCGCACTAGTAATTTACAGTCACTAGGGGATCAGAAAGATCAATATTCCTACGCTCCCTAGACAGCGGACCAGTAAGTTACAGTTACTTTGGGATCAGCCAGATCACTATCCCTACGCTCCCTAGATTGCGGAACGGTATGTTACAGTTACTAGGGGATCAGCCAGATCACTATCCCTACGCTCCCTAGTCTTCGGATCAGTAAGTTACAGTTAATAGGGTTTCAGCCAGATCAATATACCTACGCTTCCAAGACTGCGGACCAGTAAGTTGCAGTTACTAGGGGTTCAGCCAGATCACTATACCTCCGCTCCCTAGACTGCGGACCAGCTCACTAGACTGCGGACCAGTATGTTACAGTTACTACGTGATCAGCCAGATCACTATCCCTACGCTCCCTAGACTGCGGACCAGCTCACTAGACTACTGACCAGTAATTTACAGTTACTAGGGGATCAGCCAGATCACTATCCCTACTCTCCCTAGACTTCGTATCAGTAAGTTACAGTAACTATGGGACCAGAAATATCATTATCCCTACGTTCCCAAGACTGCGCACCAGTAAGTTACAGTTACTAGGGCCCAGCCAGATCAATATCCCTTCGCTCCCTAGACTGCGGACCAGTAAGTTACAGTTACTAGGGGATCAGCCAGATCACTATCCCTACGCTCCCTAGAAAGCGGACCAGTAAGTTACAGTTACACGGGGATCAGCCAGATCACTATCCATACGCTCCCTAGACTGCGGACCAGTAAGTTACAGTTACTAGGGCCCAGCTAGATCACTATCCCTTCGCTCCCTAGACTGCGGACCAGTAAGTTACAATTACTAGGGGATCAGCCAGATGACTATCCCTACGCTCCCTAGACTGCGGACCAGTAAGTTACAGTTACTAGGGGATCAGCCAGATCACTATCCCTACGCTCCCTAGACTGCGGACCAGTAAGTTACTGTTACTAGGGGACCAGCCAGATCACTATCCCTACGCTCCCTAGAAAGCGGACTAGTAAGTTACAGTTACACGGGGATCAGCCAGATCACTATCCCCTACGCTCCTTAGACAGCGGACCAGTAAGTTACAGTTACTAGGGGATCAGCCAGATCAATATCCCTACGCTCCCTAGACTGCGAACCAGTAAGTTACGTACCAGTAAGTTACAGTTACTAGGGGATCAGCCATATCACTATCCCTACGCTCCCTAGACTGCGGACAAGTAAGTTACAGTTACTATGGTATCAGCCAGATTATTATCCCTACGCTCCCTAGGCTGCGGACCGGTAAGTTTCAGTTACTAGGGGATCAGCCATTTCACTATATCTACGCTCCCTAGACTGAGGACCAGTAAGTTACAGTTACTTTGGGATCAGCTAGATCACTATCCCTACGCTCCCTAGACTGCGGACCGGTATGTTACAGTTACTAGGGCATCAGCGAGATCACTATACCTATGCTCCCTAGACTGCGGACCAGTAAGTTTCAGTTACTATGGGATCAGAAAGATCACTATCCCTACGCTAGCGAGAATTCGGACAAGTAAGTTACAGTTACTCGGGGATCAGCCAGATCACTATCCTCCGCTCCCTAGACTACGGACCAGTAAATTACAGTTACTAGGGGATCAGCCAGATCACTATCCCTACGCTCCCTGGACTGCGGACCAGTAAGTTACTGTTACTAGGGGATCAGCCACATCATTATACCTACGTTACCTAGACTGCGGACCAGTAAGTTACAGTTACTATGGGATCAGCCAGATCACTATCGCTACGCTCCCTAGACTGCGGACCAGTAAGTTACAGTTACTAGGGGATCAGCCAGATCACTATCCCTACGCTCTCTAAACTGAGGACCAGTAAGTTACAGTTACTAAGGGATCATACAGATCACTATCTCTGCGCTCCTTAGACTGCGGACCAGTAAGTTACAGTTACTAAGGGTTCAGCCAGATCACTATACCTCCGCTCCCTAGACTGCGGACTAGTTCCCTAGACTGCGGACCAGTATGTTACAGATACTAGAGGATCGGCCAGATTACTATCCCTACGTTCCCTAGACTGCGGACCAGCTCCCTAGACTGCTGACCAGTAATTTACAGTTACTAGGGGATCAGCCAGATCACTATCCCTACGCTCCCTAGACTTCGGAACAGTAAGTTACAGTTACTAGGGGATCAGCCAGATGACTATCCCTACGCTCCCTAGACTGCGGACCAGTAAGTTACAGTTACTAGGGGATCAGCCAGATCACTATCCCTTCGCTCCATAGACTGCGGACCAGTAAGTTACAGTTACTAGGGGATCAGCCAGATCACTATCCCTACGCTCCCTAGACTGCGGACCAGTAAGTTACAGTTACTAGGGGACCAGCCAGATCACTATCCCTACGCTCCCTAGAAAGCAGACCAGTAAGTTACAGTTACACGGGGATCAGCCAGATCACTATCCCTACGCTCCCTAGACTGCGGACCAGTATCTTACAGTTACTAGGGGATCAGCCAGATCACTATCCCTACGCTCCCTAGACTGCGAACCAGTGAGTTACGTACCAGTATGTTACAGTTACTAGGGGATCAGCCATATCACTATCCCTACGCTCCCTAGAAAGAGGACCAGTAAGTTACAGTTACACGGGGATCAGCCAGATCACTATCCCTACGCTCCCTAGACTGCGGACCAGTAACTTACAGTTACTAGGGTATCAGCCAGATCACTATCCCTACGCTCCCTAGACTGCGGACCAGTAAGTTACAGTTACTAGGGGATTAGCCAGATCACTATCCCTACGCTCCATAGACTTCGAACCAGTAAGTTACGTACCAGTAAGTTACAGTTACTAGGGGATCAGCCATATCACTATCCCAACGCTCCATAGAAAGAGGACCAGTAAGTTACAGTTACACGGGTATCAGCCAGATCACTATCCCTACGCTCCCTAGACTGCGGACCAGTAACTTACAGTTACTAGGGGATCAGCCAGATCACTATCCCTACGCTCCCTAGACTGCGGACCAGTAAGTTACAGTTACTAGGGGATCAGCCAGATCACAATCCCTACGCTCCCTAGACTTCGGAACAGTAAGTTACAGTTACTATGGGACCAGAAATATCAATATCCCTACGCTCACAAGACTGTGCACCAGTAAGTTACAGTTAATAGGGCACAGCCAGATCACTATCAAAACGCTCCCTAGACTGCGGACCAGTAAGTTACAGTTACTAGGGGATCAGCCAGATAACTATCCCTACGCCCCTAGACTGCGGACCAGTAAGTTACAGTTACAAGAGGACCAAGCAGATCACTATCCCTACGCTCCCTAGAAAGCGGACCAGTAAGTTACAGTGACACGGGGATCAGCCAGATCACTATCCCTACGCTCCGTAGACTGCGGACCAGTAACTTACAGTTACTAGGGGATCAGCCAGTTCACTATATCTACGCTCCCTTGACTGCGGACCATTAAGTTACAGTTACTAGGGGATCAGCCAGTTCACTATATCTAGGCTCCCTAAACTGCGGACCAGTAAGTTATGTACCAGTAAGTTACAGTTACTAGAGGATCAGCCATATCACTATCCCTAGGCTCCCTAGACTGTGCACCAGTAAGTTACTGTTACTATGGTATCAGCCAGATCATTATCCCTACGCTCCCTAGGCTGCTGACCAGTAAGTTTTTTTAGTTACTAGGGGATCAGCCAGTTCACTATATCTACGCTCCCTAGACTGCGGACCAGTAAGTTACAGTTCCTTTGGGATCAGCCAGAGCACTATCCCTATGCTCACTAGACTGCGGACCGGTATGTTACAGTTACTAGGGGATCAGCCAGATCAGAATCCCTACGCTCCGTTGACTGCGGATCAGTATGTTACAGTTAATGGGGTTTCAGACAGATCACTACACCACCGCTCCCTAGACTGCGGACCAGCTCCCTAGACTGCAGACCAGTATGTTACAGTTACTACGGGCTCAGCCAGATCACTATCCCTACGCTCCCTAGACTGCGGACCAGTAAGTTACAGTTACTATGGGATCAGCCAGATCAGTATCCCTACGCTCCCTAGACTGGGGACAAGTAAGTTACAGTTACTAGGGGACCAGCCAGATCACTATCCCTACGCTCCCTAGAAAGCGGACCAGTAAGTTACAGTTACTCGGGGTTCAGCCAGATCACTATCCTCCGCTCCCTAGACTACGGACCAGTAAATAACAGTTACTAGGGGATCAGCCAGATCACTATCCCTACGCTCCCTAGACTGCGGACCAGTAAGTTACAGTTACTAGGGGATCAGTCACATCATTATACCTACGTTCCCTAGACAGCGGACCAGTAAGTTACAGTTACTATGTGATCAGCCAGATCACTATCGCTACGCTCCCTAGACTGCGGACCAGTAAGTTACAGTTACTAGGGGATCAGCCAGATCACTATCCCTACGCTCTCTAGACTGCGGACCAGTAAGTTACAGTGACTAAGGGATCAACCAGATCACTATCCATGCGCTCCCTAGACTGTTGACCAGTAAGTAACAGTTACTAGGGGATCAGCCAGATGACTATCCCTACGCTCTCTTCCGGCGGACCAGTAAGTTACAGTCACTAGGGGACCAGAAATATCACTATTACTACGCTCCCTAGTCTGCGGACCAGTAAGTTACAGTTACTTAGGGATCAGCCAGATCACTATCCCTACGCTCCCTAGACTACGGACCGGTATGTTACAGTTACTAGGGGATCATCCAGATCACTATCCCTACGCTCCCTAGACTGCGGATCAGTAAGTTACAGTTACTAGGGTTTCAGCCAGATCACTATACCTACGCTCCCAAGACTGCGGACCAGTAAGTTACAGTAACAAGGGGTTCAGCCAGATCACTATACCTACGCTCGCTAGACTGCGGACCAGCTCCCTAGACTGCGGACCAGTATGTTATAGTTACTAGGGGATCAGCCAGATCACTATCCCTACGCTCCCTAAACTGCGGACCAGCTCCCTAGACTTCTGACCAGTAAATTACAGTTACTAGGGGATCAGCGAGATCACTATCCATACGCTCCCTATACTGCGGACCAGTAAATTACAGTTACTAGGGGATCAGCCACATCATTATACCTACGTTCCCTAGACTGCGGACCAGTAAGTTACAGTTACTATGGGATCAGCCAGATCACTATCGCTACTCTCCCTAGACTGTGGACCAGTAAGTTACAGTTACTAAGGGATCAGCCAGATCACTATCCCTACGCTCTCTAGACTGCGGACCAGTAAGTTGCAGTTACTACGGGATCAACCCGATCACTATCTCTGCGCTCCTTAGACTGCGGACCAGTAAGTTACAGTTACTAGGGGATCAGGCAGATCACTATCCCTGCGCTCCCTAGACTGTTGACCAGTAAGTTACAGTTATTATTGGATCAGCCAGATCACTATCGCTACGCTCCCTAGACTGCGGACCGGTATGTTACAGTTACTAGGGGATCAGCCAGATCACTATCCCTACGCTCCCTAGACTGCGGATCAGTAAGTTACAGTTAATAGGGTTTAAGCCAGATCACTATACCTACGCTCCCAAGACTGCGGACCAGTAAGTTACAGTTACTACGGGTTCAGCCAGATCACTATACCTACGCTCGCTAAACTGCGGACCAGTATGTTACAGTTACTAGGGGATCAGCCAGATCACTATCCCTACGCTCCCTAAACTGCGGACCTGCTCCCTAGACTGCTAACCAGTAAATTACAGTTACTAGGGGATCAGCCAGATCACTATCCCTACGCTCCCTAGACTGCGGACCAGTAAGTTACAGTTACTAGGGGATCAGCCACATCATTATACCTACGTTCCCTAGACTGCGGACCAGAAAGTTACAGTTACTATGGGATCAGCCAGATCACTATCGCTACTCTCCCTATACTGCGGACCAGTAATTTACAGTTACTAGGGGATCAGCCAGATCACTATCCCTACGCTCTCTAGACTGCGGACTAGTTAGTTACAGATACTAGGGGATCACCCAGATCTCTATCCCTACGCTCACTGGACTGCGGACCAGTAAGTTACAGTTACTAGGGGATCAGCCAGATCACTATCCCTACGTTCCCTAGACTGCGGACCAGTAAGTTACAGTTACTATGGGATCAGCCAGATCACTATCCCTACGCTCACTAGATTGGGGAACAGTTAGTTACAGTTACTAGGGGATCAGCCAGAAAACTATCCCTACGCTCCCTAGACTGCGGAACAGTAAGTTACAGTTACTAGGGGATCAGCCAGAAAACTCTCCCTACGCTCCCTGGACTGCGGACCAGTAAGTTTCGGTTACTAGGGGATCACCAATATCACTATCCCTACGATCCCTAGACTGCGGACCAGTAAGTTACAGTCAGTAGGGGATCAGCCAGATCACTATCCCTACGTTCCCTAGACGGCGGACCAGTAAGTTACAGTTACTAGGGGATCAGCCAGATCACTATCCCTACGCTTCCTAGACTGCGGACCAGTAAATTACAGTTACTAGGGCATCAGCCAAATCACTATCACTACGATCCCTAGACTGCGGACCAGTAAGTTACAGTTACTAGGAGACCTGCCAGATCACTATCCCTACGCTTTCTTGAATGCGGACCAGTAAGTTACAGTTACTATGGGATCACCCAGATCACTATCCATACGATCCCTAGACTGCGGACCAGTTAGTTACAGTTATTAGGGCATCCTCTAGATCTCTATCCCTACGCTTCCTAGACTGCGGACCAGTAAATTACAGTTACTAGGGGATCACCCAGACCACTATGCCTAGACTGCGGACCAGTAAGTTCCAGTTACTAGGGGATCAGCCAGATCACTATCCCTACGCTTCCTTGAATGCGGACCAGTAAGTTACAGTTACTATGGGATCACCCAGATCACTATCCATACGATCCCTAGACTGCGGACCAGTAAGTTACAGTTACTAGGGGATCAGCCAGATCACTATCCCTACGTTCCCTAGACTGCGGACCAGTAAGTTACAGTTACTAGGGGATCAGCCAGATCACTATCCCTACGTTCCCTAGACTGCGGACTAGTAAGTTACAGTTACTAGGGTATCAGCCAGATCACTATCCCAACGCTCCCTAGACTGCGGACCAGTAATTTACAGTTACTAGGGGATCACCCAGATCACTATCCCTACGATCCCTAGACTGCGGTCCAGTAAGTTACAGTTACTAGGGGATCAGCCAGATTACTATCCATATGCTCACAAGACTGCGGACCATTAACTTACAGTTACTAGGGGACCTGCCAGATCACTATTCCTACGCTTCATAGACTGCGGACCAGTAAGTTACAGTGACTAGGGGATCAGCTAGATCACTATCCTAACGCTCACTAGACTGCGGACCAGTAAGTTATAGTTACTAGGGGATCAGCCAGATCACTATCCCTACGTTCCCTAGACTGCGGACCAGTAAGTTACAGTTACTAGGGGATCAGCCAGATCACTATTCCTACGCTCCCTAGACTGCGGACCAGTAAGTTAAAGTTACTAGGGGATCAGCCAGGTCAATATCCCTACGATCCCTAGACTGCGGAACAGTAAGTTACAGTTACTAGGGTATCAGCCAGATCACTATCCCTACGCTCCCTAGACTGCGGACCAGTAATTTACAGTTATTAGGGGATCACCTAGATCACTATCCCTACGATCCCTAGACTGCGGACCAGTAAGTTACGCTTACTAGGGGATCAGCAAGATCACTATCCCTACGATCCCTAGACTGGGGCCCAGTAAGTTACAGTTACTAGGGGATCAGCCAGATTACTATCCCTACGCTCAGGAGACTGCGGACCATTAAGTTACAGTTACTAGGGGACCTGCCAGATCACTATTCCTACGCTTCATAGACTGCGGACCAGTAAGTTACAGTTACTAGGGGATCAGCTAGATCACTATCCTTACGCTCACTAGACTGCGGACCAGTAAGTTACAGTTACTAGTGGATCAGCCAGATCACTATTCCTACGCTCCCTAGACTGCGGACCAGTAAGTTAAAGTTACTAGGTGATCAGCCAGGTCACTATCGCTACGATCCCTAGACTGCGGACCAGTAAATTACAGTTACTAGGGGATCAGCCAGAGCACTATCCCTATGCTCCCTAGAATGCGGACCAGTAAGTTACAGTTACTAAGGGATCAGCCAGATCACTATTCTTACGCTCGCTAGACTGCGGACCAGTAAGTTAAAGTTACTAGGGGATCAGCCAGATCACTATCCCTACGCTTCCTAGACTGCGGACCTGTACGTTACAGTTACTATGGGATCACCCAGATCACTATCCATACGATCCCTAGACAGCGGATCAGTTAGTTACAGTGACTAGGGCATCCTCCAGATCTCTATCCCTACGCTTCCTAGACTGCGGACCAGTAAGTTGCAGTTACTAGGGGATCACCCAGATCACTATCCCTACGCTCACTGGACTGCGGACCAGTAAGTTACAGTTACTAGGGGATCAGCCAGATCACTATCCCTACGTTCCCTAGACTGCGGACCAGTAAGTTACAGTTACTAGGGGATCAGCCAGATCACTATTCCTACGCTCACTAGATTGCGGAACAGTAAGTTACAGTTACTAGGGGATCAGCCAGAAAACTATCCCTACGCTCCCTAGACTGCGGAAGAATAAGTTACAGTTACTAGGGGATCAGCCAGAAAACTATCCCTACGCTCCCTGGACTGCGGACCAGTAAGTTTCGGTTACTAGGGGATCAGCAATATCACTATCCCTACGATCCCTAGACTGCGGACCAGTAAGTTACAGTCAGTAGGGGATCAGCCAGATCACTATCCCTACGTTGCCTAGACTGCGGACCAGTAAGTTACAGTTACATGGGGATCAGCCAGATCACTATCCCTACGCTTCCTAGACTGCGGACCAGTAAATTAAAGTTACTAGGGCATCAGCCAAATCACTATCACTACGATCCCTAGACTGCGGACCAGTAAGTTACAGTTACTAGGAGACCTGCCAGATCACTATCCCTACGCTTCCTTGAATGCGGACCAGTAAGTTACAGTTACTATGGGATCACCCAGATCACTATCCATACGATCCCTAGACTGCGGACCAGTTAGTTACAGTTATTAGGGCATCATCTAGATCTCTATCCCTACGCTTCCTAGACTGCGGACCAGTAAATTACAGTTACTAGGGGATCACCCAGATCACTATCCCTAGACTGCGGACCAGTAAGTTCCAGTTACTAGGGGATCAGCCAGATCACTATCCCTACGCTTCCTTGAATGCGGACCAGTAAGTTACAGTTACTATGGGAACACCCATATCACTTTCCATACGATCCCTAGACTGCGGACCAGTTAGTTACAGTTATTAGGGCATCCTCTAGATCTCTATCCCAACGCTACCTAGACTGCGGACCAGTAAGTTACAGTTACTATGGGATCACCCATATCACTATCCATACGATCCCTAGACTGCTGACCAGTAGGTTACAGTTACTAGGGGATCATCCAGATCACTATCCCTACGTTCCCTACCTAAACTTCGGACCAGTAAGTTACAGTTACTAGGGGATCATCCAGATCACTATCCCTACGATCCCTAGACTGCGGACCAGTAAGTTACAGTTACTAGGGGATCAGCCAGATCACTATCCCTACGTTCCCTAGACTGCGGACCAGTAAGTTACAGTTACTAGGGGATCAGCCAGATCACTATCCCTACGTTCCCTAGACTGCGGACCAGTAAGTTACAGTTACTAGGGTATCAGCCATATCACTATCCATATGCTCACGAGACTGCGGACCATTAACTTACAGTTACTAGGGGACCTGCCAGATCACTATTCCTACGCTTCATAGACTGCGGACCAGTAAGTTAGAGTTACTAGGGGATCAGCTAGATCACTATCCTTACGCTCACTAGACTGCGGACCAGTAAGTTAGAGTTACTAGGGGATCAGCCAGATCACTATCCCTACGCTTCCTTGAATGCGGACCAGTAAGTTACAGTTACTATGGGAACACCCATATCACTTTCCATACGATCCCTAGACTGCGGACCAGTTAGTTACAGTTATTAGGGCATCCTCTAGATCTCTATCCCAACGCTACCTAGACTGCGGACCAGTAAGTTACAGTTACTATGGGATCACCCATATCACTATCCATACGATCCCTAGACTGCTGACCAGTAGGTTACAGTTACTAGGGGATCATCCAGATCACTATCCCTACGTTCCCTACCTAAACTTCGGACCAGTAAGTTACAGTTACTAGGGGATCATCCAGATCACTATCCCTACGATCCCTAGACTGCGGACCAGTAAGTTACAGTTACTAGGGGATCAGCCAGATCACTATCCCTACGTTCCCTAGACTGCGGACCAGTAAGTTACAGTTACTAGGGGATCAGCCAGATCACTATCCCTACGTTCCCTAGACTGCGGACCAGTAAGTTACAGTTACTAGGGTATCAGCCATATCACTATCCATATGCTCACGAGACTGCGGACCATTAACTTACAGTTACTAGGGGACCTGCCAGATCACTATTCCTACGCTTCATAGACTGCGGACCAGTAAGTTAGAGTTACTAGGGGATCAGCTAGATCACTATCCTTACGCTCACTAGACTGCGGACCAGTAAGTTAGAGTTACTAGGGGATCAGCCAGATCACTATCCCTACGCTTCCTTGAATGAGGACCAGTAAGTTACAGTTACTATGGGATCACCCATATCACTATCCATACGATCCCTAGACTGCGGACCAGTTAGTTACAGTTATTAGGGCATCCTCTAGATCTCTATCCCTACGCTTCCTAGACTGCGGACCAGTAAGTTACAGTTACTAGGGGATCACCCAGATCACTATCCCTACGATCCCTAGACTGCGGACCAGTAAGTTACAGTTACTCCGGGATCACCCAGATCACTATCCCTACGATCCCTAGACTGCGGACCAGTAAGTTACAGTTACTAGGGGATCACCCAGATCACTATCCCTACGATCCCTAGACTGCGGACCAGTAAGTTACAGTTACTCGGGGATCACCCAGATCACTATCCCTACGTTCCCTAGACTGCGGACCAGTAATATACAGTTACTAGGGGATCAGCCAGATCACTATCCCTACGTTCCCTAGACTGCGGACCAGTAAGTTACAGTTACTAAGGTATCAGCCAGATCACTATCCCTACGCTCCCTAGACTGCGGACCAGTAATTTACAGTTACTAGGGGATCACCCAGATCACTATCCCTACGATCCCTAGACTGCGGTCCAGTAAGTTACAGTTACTAGGGGATCAGCCAGATTACTATCCATATGCTCACGAGACTGCGGACCATTAACTTACAGTTACTAGGGGACCTGCCAGATCACTATTCCTACGCTTCATAGACTGCGGACTAGTAAGTTACAGTTACTAGGGGATCAGCTAGATCACTATCCTTACGCTCACTAGACTGCGGACCAGTAAGTTATAGTTACTAGGGGATCAGCCAGATCACTATCTCTACGCTCCCTAGACTGCGGACCAGTAAGTTACAGTTACTAGGGGATCAGCCAGGTCACTATCCCTACGTTCCCTAGACTGCGGAACAGTAAGTTACAGTTACTAGGGTATCAGCCAGATCACTATCCCTACGCTCCCTAGACTGCGGACCAGTAATTTACAGTTATTAGGGGATCACCTAGATCACTATCCCTACGATCCCTAGACTGCGGACCAGTAAGTTACGCTTACTAGGGGATCAGCAAGATCACTATCCCTACGATCCCTAGACTGCGGCCCAGTAAGTTACAGTTACTAGGGGATCAGCCAGATTACTATCCCTACGCTCAGGAGACTGCGGACCTATAAGTTACAGTTACTAGGGGACCTGCCAGATCACTATTCCTACGCTTCATAGACTGCGGACCAGTAAGTTATAGTTACTAGGGGATCAGCTAGATCACTATCCTTACGCTCACTAGACTGCGGACCAGTAAGTTATAGTTACTAGGGGATCAGCAAGATCACTATCCCTACGCTCCCTAGACTGCGGACCAGTAAGTTACAGTTACTAGGGGATCAGCCAGATCACTATTCCTACGCTCCCTAGACTGCGGACCAGTAAGTTACAGTTACTAGGGGATCAGCCAGATCACTATCCCTACGCTCACTAGATTGCGGAACAGTAAGTTACAGTTACTAGGGGATCAGCCAAAAAACTATCCCTACGCTCCCTAGACTGCGGAAGAGTAAGTTACAGTTACTAGGGGATCAGCCAGAAAACTATCCCTACGCTCCCTGGACTGCGGACCAGTAAATGTCTGTTACTAGGGGATCAGCAATATCACTATCCCTACGATCCCTAGACTGCGGACCAGTAAAATACAGTCAGTAGAGGATCAGCCAGATCACTATCCCTACGTTCCCTAGACTGCGGAACAGTAAGTTACAGTTACTAGGGGATCAGCCAGATCACTATTCCTACGCTCACTAGATTGCGGACCAGTAAGTTACAGTTACTAGGGGATCAGCCAAAAAACTATCCCTACGCTCCCTAGACTGCGGAACAGTAAGTTACAGTTACTAGGGTATCAGCCAGATAACTATCCCTACGCTCCCTAGACTGCAGACCAGTAATTTACAGTTATAAGGGGATCACCCAGATCACTATCCCTACGATCCCTATACTGCGGACCAGTAAGTTACGCTTACTAGGGGATCAGCAAGATCACTATCCCTACGATCCCTAGACTGCGGCCCAGTTAGTTACAGTTACTAGGGGATCAGCCAAAAAACTATCCCTACGCTCCCTAGACTGCGGAACAGTAAGTTACAGTTACTAGGGTATCAGCCAGATCCCTATACCTACGCTCCCTAGACTGCGGACCAGTAATTTACAGTTATTAGGGGATCACCCAGATCACTATCCCTACGATCCCTATACTGCGGACCAGTACGTTACGCTTACTAGGGGATCAGCAAGATCACTATCCCTACGATCCCTAGACTGCGGCCCAGTAAGTTACAATTACTAGGGGATCAGCCAGATTACTATCCCTACGCTCAGGAGACTGCGGACCATTAAGTTACAGTTACTAGGGGACCTGCCAGATCACTATTCCTACGCTTCATAGACTGCGGACCAGTAAGTTACAGTTACTAGGGGATCAGCTAGATCACTATACTTACGCTCACTAGACTGCGGACCAGTAAGTTATAGTTACTAGGGGATCAGCCAGATCACTATCCCTTCGCTCCCTAGACTGTGGACCAGTAAGTTACAGTTACTAGGGGATCATCCAGATCACTATTCCTACGCTCCCTAGACTGCGGACCAGTAAGTTACAGTTACTAGGGGATCAGCCAGATCACTATCCCTACGCTCACTAGATTGCGGAACAGTAAGTTACAGTTACTAGGGGATCAGCCAAAAAACTAACCATACGCTCCCTAGACTGCGGAAGAGTAAGTTACAGTTACTAGGGGATCAGCCAGAAAACTATCCCTACGCTCCCTGGACTGCGGACCAGTAAATTTCGATTACTAGGGGATCAGCAATATCACTATCCCTACGATCCCTAGACTGCGGACCAGTAAGTTACAGTCAGTAGAGGATCAGCCAGATCACTATCCCTACGTTCCCTAGACTGCGGACCAGTAAGTTACAGTTACATGGGGATCAGCCAGATCACTATCCCTACGCTTCCTAGACTGCGGACCAGTAAATTACAGTTACTAGGGCATCAGCCAAATCACTATCCCTACGATCCTTAGACTGCGGACCAGTAAGTTACAGTTACTAGGAGACCTGCCAGATCACTATCCCTACGCTCCCTAGACTGCGGACCAGTAAGTTACAGTTACTAGGGGATCAGCCAGATCACTATCCCTACGTTCCCTAGACTGCTGACCAGTAAGTTCCAGTTACTAGGGGATCAGCCAGATCACTATCCCTACGCTTCCTAGACTGCGGACCAGTAAGTTACAGTTACTATGGGATCACCCAGATCACTATCCATACGATCCCTAGACTGCGGACCAGTTAGTTACAAATACTAGGGCATCCTCCAGATCTCTATCCCTACGCTTCCTAGACTGCGGACCAGTAAGTAACAGTTACTAGGGGATCACCAAGATCACTATCCCTACGCTCACTGGACTGCGGACCAGTAAGTTACAGTTACTAGGGGATCAGCCAGATCACTATCCCTACGTTTCCTAGACTGCGGACCAGTAAGTTACAGTTACTAGGGGATCAGCCAGATCACTATCCCTACGCTCACTAGATTGCGGAACAGTAAGTTACAGTTACTAGGGGATCAGCCAGAAAACTATCCCTACGCTCCCTAGACTGCGGAACAGTAAGTTACAGTTACTAGGGGATCAGCCAGAAAACTATCCCTACGCTCCCTGGACTGCGGACCAGTAAGTTTCGGTTACTAGGGGATCAGCAATATCACTATCCCTACGATCCCTAGACTGCGGACCAGTAAGTTACAGTCAGTAGGGGATCAGCCAGATCACTATCCCTACGTTGCCTAGACTGCGGACAAGTAAGTTACAATTACATGGGGATCAGCCAGATCACTATCCCTACGCTTCCTAGACTGCGGACCAGTAAATTACAGTTACTAGGGCATCAGCCAAATCACTATCACTACGATCCCTGGACTGCGAACCAGTAAGTTACAGTTACTAGGAGACCTGCCAGATCACTATCCCTACGCTTCTTTGAATGCGGACCAGTAAGTTACAGTTACTATGGGATCACCCAGATCACTATCCATACGATCCCTAGACTGCGGACCAGTAAGTTACAGTTACTATGGGATCACCCAGATCACTATCCATACGATCCCTAGACTGCGGACCAGTTAGTTACAGTTATTAGGGCATCCTCTAGATCTCTATCCCTACGCTTCCTAGACTGCGGACAAGTAAATTACAGTTACTAGGGGATCACCCAGATCACTATCTCTAGACTGCGGACCAGTAAGTTCCAGTTACTAGGGGATCAGCCAGATCACTATCCCTACGCTTCCTTGAATGCGGACCAGTAAGTTACAGTTACTATGGGATCACCCATATCACTATCCATACGATCCCTAGACTGCGGACCAGTTAGTTACAGTTATTAGGGCATCCTCTAGATCTCTCTCCCTACGCTTCCTAGACTGCGGACCAGTAAGTTACAGTTACTAGGGGATCACCCAGATCACTATCCCTACAATCCCTAGACTGCGGACCAGTAAGTTACAGTTACTCCGGGATCACCCAGATCACTATCCCTACGATCCCTAGACTGCGGACCAGTAAGTTACAGTTACTAGGGGATCACCCAGATCACTATCCCTACGATCCCTAGATTGCGGACCAGTAAGTTACAGTTACTCGGGGATCACCCAGATCACTATCCCTACGTTCCCTAGACTGCGGACCAGTAAGTTACAGTTACTAGGGGATCAGCCAGATCACTATCCCTTCGTTCCCTAGACTGCGTACCAGTAAGTTACAGTTACTAAGGTATCAGCCAGATCACTATCCCTACGCTCCCTAGACTGCGGACCAGTAATTTACAGTTACTAGGGGATCACCCAGATCACTATCCCTACGATCCCTAGACTGCGGTCCAGTAAGTTACAGTTACTAGGGGATCAGCCAGATTACTATCCATATGCTCACGAGACTGCGGACCATTAACTTACAGTTACTAGGGGACCTGCCAGATCACTATTCCTACGCTTCATAGACTGCGGACTAGTAAGTTACAGTTACTAGGGGATCAGCTAGATCACTATCCTTACGCTCACTAGACTGCGGACCAGTAAGTTATAGTTACTAGGGGATCAGCCAGATCACTATCCCTACGCTCCCTAGACTGCGGACCAGTAAGTTACAGTTACTAGGGGATCAGCCAGATCACTATTCCTACGCTCCCTAGACTGCGGACCAGTAAGTTAAAGTTACTAGGGGATCAGCCAGGTCACTATCCCTACGTTCTCTAGACTGCGGAACAGTAAGTTACAGTTACTAGGGTATCAGCCAGATCACTATCCCTACGCTCCCTAGACTGCGGACCAGTAATTTACAGTTATTAGGGGATCACCCAGATCACTATTCCTACGATCCCTAGACTGCGGACCAGTAAGTTACGCTTACTAGGGGATCAGCAAGATCACTATCCCTACGATCCCTAGACTGCGGCCCAGTAAGTTACAGTTACTAGGGGATCAGCCAGATTACTATCCCTACGCTCAGGAGACTGCGGACCATTAAGTTACAGTTACTAGGGGACCTGCCAGATCACTATTCCTACGCTTCATAGACTGCGGACCAGTAAGTTACAGTTACTAGGGGATCAGCTAGATCACTATCCTTACGCTCACTAGACTGCGGACCAGTAAGTTATAGTTACATGGGGATCAGCCAGATCACTATCCCTACGCTCCCTAGACTGCGGACCAGTAAGTTACAGTTACTAGGGGATCAGCCAGATCACTATCCCTACGCTCCCTAGACTGCGGACCAGTAAGTTACAGTTACTAGGGGATCAGCCAGATCACTATCCCTACGCTCCCTAGACTGCGGACCAGTAAGTTATAGTTACATGGGGATCAGCCAGATCACTATCCCTACGCTCCCTAGACTGCGGACCAGTAAGTTACAGTTACTAGGGGATCAGCCAGATCACTATCCCTACGCTCCCTAGACTGCGGACCAGTAAGTTACAGTTACTAGGGGATCAGCCAGATCACTATCCCTACGCTCCCTAGACTGCGGACCAGTAAGTTAAAGTTACTAGGTGATCAGCCAGGTCACTATCGCTACGGTCCCTAGACTGCGGACCAGGAAATTACAGTTACTAGGGGATCAGCCAGATCACTATCCCTATGCTCCCTAGACTCTGGACCAGTAAGTTACAGTTACTAGGGGATCAGCCAGATCACTATCCCTACGCTCGCTAGACTGCGGACCAGTAAGTTAAAGTTACTACACGCCTACTAGACTCCGCAACCGCATCCAAAAAGAGGTGATAATACGCCGTTTCGGAAACACTTCCGATGCGGTTGCGGGGAGCAAATTGAAGCAGCAACGGTAAGTGTGAATTTAATATTTTCTTTTTTTTCGGCCCTAATTCGATCTTTTTCAAAAAATCGGGGAATGTGGTACGATGTAGGAATGTTTTCCCTTCCTGTTTCATGTGTTGGTTTCGAAATATATTGAAAAATGTGGTCTGTAGAATTGTCATAAGTCAATCGACGAGTGTAATTTTCTAAACTGGACATGGTTTTTACTCCGTTTTTCTGATGTTTAATGAAAAATCTGCCCACAAATGAGGTCTATGACTTTGAAATCGCCTATCTTTTATCGTTCAATGAAAAAAATTCAATCGAATATAAATTGAAAAGAATTATGGTCATTTTTTATGAAGAGGCGGTGTCGGAGAGTAAGAGGCGGATTCGGAGAGTAAGAGGCGGTTTCGGAGACATAGATAAATAATATGTAAACGCTTGCAATTATTGTGAAAATTGGAGAATTCAATACGTTTCAATAAATGCCGTTGTTACTGTTTCGTCCAAGAATATATCTTCCGTATCACAAGTCAAATCACATTTGGTGAAGTCATGGTCCTTTTTAGACCTTAGTCTATTCTTACGGAGATAGACGAGGAAGCCCGGTTGGGTTTGGAGTCTGAACAAAAGTTGCATTATACATATAATATACCTCTAAAGAACACACTTATAAAACCTAGTCTGCTTCCAATAGTTTTCATATGTCTTCGTTGTTTCCAGTATTAATTATGTTTTATCGAGGAAAATTCTGGAACGAGCTTGAAAGATGAGAATATTTTAAAAAGTCATTTTTTCTGATATTGTTTAAAATTTACAACAGTGTATCATTTCGTTTAAAGAAAATAAAAGATACTAGGTTAGATTTTCAATATTATATAATCAAAAAAAGTAGGGAGACTGCATAATATCAGTCATTATTTACGAAAATCGGACAATTTAAACAGCAAAATGAGAGATTTCTTGGAAAAGAGAGAACATTGACAGGTATACTTATTCATATACTAGTAATACAAGACTACCAGTAAGTGTTTGCAGTTGTTTGTTTCAGATGGGTAAATTCAAAGGTAACAAGAAAAGGGGACTAGCGTTATCTATAAGAAAGAACTACAAAGCAAGAAATGTTTTCAACCTTTTGAGCAGCACGCCGAGAAAGACAATTTCAACCAAAAGAAAACGCCTAAATTCCACACTTTCACCATACACGAAGAGACAAAAATATTTATCTCCAATAAAAAGTAAAACTTCAACTCCTACAAAATTTGGTTCTAACATAAAAAAAAATCTCCACTTTCGAAATGTAAACTTTGAAAAATATACTAATGATAAGGAACAGTGGGAAACGGACAGTGAAAACAGTATTTGTGAAATGTTGGAGGAGACATGCCTATATTCTGATAGTCCATCTCTTCATGAAGAATCATTTTCAAGCATTCCTGAACCTGAGAATTTAAATGACAAAACTGAATCAGAACTAGATAATTTTCAAGTTAATAACATTCTTGATGAAGTTATAACAGTTTTATCGGAAAACGAGGCTGGTGAAGAATTTGTTACATTTTTGAAATTGGTAGCAGAACGGAAGTTTCCTCTGGACAATGTAGCGTTTCGTCTGTTTCTAGATGTTGTACGGTGGTTTAATTGTGACGATATTCGTTCTATGCGTTACCATGACACAAGCCTTAGGTTCTTTTGGATAGGAAAACATTTATTTGGAGGTCGGTTTCTGAGATTAATGTTAGGACCGAAAAATGAAAGTGATCGTTGGGTAAAAAACAACTATGTTCTAGTGATTCTAGAATAAACTTTGATGATGATGGGTAGGACCAGTAACAAGTATTTGCACACATAATTCATCATAAACAATTGTATTGATACATTACTTATCAATTTAAATCAGTATAGATCTATTATATAGAGTATATGTCTCCGAAACCGCCTCTTACTCTCCGAATCCGCCTCTTACTCTCCGACACCGCCTCGTCATAAAAAATGACCATAATTCTTTTCAATTTATATTAGATTTAATTTTTTTCATTGAACGATGAAAGATAGGTGATTTCAAAGTCATAGACCTCATTCGTGGGCAGATTTCTCATAAAACAGCAGAAAAACGGAGTAAAAACATGTCCAGTTGAGAAAATTACACTCGTCGATTGACTTATGACAATTCTATAGACCACATTTTTCAATATATTTAGAAACCAACACATGAAACAGGAAAGGAAAACATTCCTACATAGTACCACATTCCCCGATTTTTGAAAAAGATCGAGTTAGGGCCGAAAAAAACGAAAATATTAAATTCACTCTTACCGTTGCTGCTTCAATTTGCTCTCCGCAACCGCATCGGACGTGTCTCCGAAACGTCGTATTATCACCTCTTTTTGGAGGCGGTTGTGGAGTCTAGTAGGCGTGTACTAGGGGATCAGCCAGATCACTATACCAACGCTCCCTAAACTGCGAACGATGCCCTCTATTTAGAATAGTGCATAGTAATTGATGAATGATCCAAAGAAAAGTACACCATCCCAGAAACATATTAGTTGACTAAGGTAAATAAATGAGATCGATATGTCTCTTTCATAATTAAAGAACAACAGTATATTACCTCCTCAGACACATCGCAGGCCATCTCATTTAGACCAAATGCCAACACTAAGGTTTCCTGTGTGATTGTGTGATTTTCACAACAGTAGCTTTAATCATCTTTTACTTTTTGCGGGAGCGTGTTATTTTATTTCCAATATTTATACAATCTGTGAAAATGTACATAATACAAAATGTGAAAAAGGATTGGAACGAAAGCAGTTGCTTATAGAGTTCCTTTCCACGGTGCGTGTTTGGTAAGGTATGTTCAATACTATACCGACCAAAAATAACAGTACCAATTTTTCTTTCCCTTATTATATAGACAGCAAAACAGGAAATAATAAATAATGTAGATAGAATTACTATATCGACCACCACAAATAGTCCAAACAAAAGATTTTTTGAAAAGTTCATTACAAAAGGGACATTTCCCCCTTTTTCTTAAACCTTGCATTTTTGGTAAAAAAACATAAAATCTACAAACATTAACTCAATTTACGTTGCTTTCGAAAAAAAAAAAGAAAAAAAATAGACAACACCGATTGAGCAGCTTTTGATTATTAAAACTCATCAAATTACCTCCATTTAAGTTTTCCATAACATCAATAAAAGAGTATTGCTTGGCAAAATTTAAAAGTTAAAAACTGTTTAAAGGAATATTTAGTACTCAGTGTAGTGTGCTTAAAAAACATCAAACATGGTTTACTTAAAGCACTATTCAAACATTATTCCTTTTTTGTACCATAATAATAAATATTATGATACTTTTAATAACGTTTGTATATACTGTAAACTTTGTTTGAGGACAATATGTTAGAGTGGATAGTAGCCAAATATGTAATCCTTTTGAAATAAAGATATTATTATTATTATTATTATCCTCACGAGAACTATCTCACTATGAATTATTACTGAAAGTTAACGAAATAACACGTCATCGTACACTTTCATTCACGTAAACCTGCGCAAAATGTATTTCTCTTTCCAGTTATGGTATTTTCCGGTATCTAAAACATGTGTTAAAATAAGAGTTCAACGGAAAGTTTTACTACGTAAATCCCTTGGTGTTTCTGGGAAAAGACAAAATGTGACGAAACATGTTTTACTTTAAACAGCTTTTATAAAACGTCATTTCAATACATGTAATAGCGCTAGAAAAACGTGCAGGCAGGCCGGGGATCGAACCCATACCCTCGAATTTCGGTTATAGTTCCTATGCTCTACAGACTTAAGCTAATCTATGAACCGTAAACTGCGGTGGCCGAGTGATTGGCATACTTGCCTCTCTTTCTTACAAACAGTTATATGCTAAAGAACAGAACTACAACTATACCAGACTATACCTCATTTGCATCGTTCATTAATAATTACTATGAAATATACTGAAAAAAAAAGATAACATAATACATGTTCTGTACGTAATACTATTATAAATAATAACGTTATCTCTATTTCTTCTATTTCCCCGTACACGGATTACGTCCCTTGGACAAACAATGTATGTCTGCGTAACATAGAGGGACAGTGGCATTTCTGACGTCTGCATCTCTGTAGAAAGTACATATACATATGAAAAACTTACGCTGGAAGGCCTTGTTGAACATGCAACTTCTAGGCACACTTGATAAGCGACATACGCTGTGTGTTGATACAGGTTTTCTTCAATAATCATAACAATGGTCAGAGTAAAATTCATAACAACATGTCAGATAACATTATACATGTTCTGAAGTAATGCTATTATAAAATAATATTCCTTTGGACGACAAAAGGGCAGCAGGAGCAATGCTATCTCTATTTCCCCGTACACGGATTACATACCTTGGACAAACAATGACAACACGTATCATTCTGCGTGCCATAGCGTGACAGTGGCATTTCTGACGCGTGCATCTCTGTTGAAGATACTTACATGTATGAAAATCCTACGTTGGAAGTCCTTATTGGCCTGCCATTGCTTGTACATGCAACGTTTAGTTTAACTTGATAAGCAATTAACGCTGTGTGTTGATACAGGTTTGCTGCAATAATCATAAAAATGGTCATAATAACAATCACAATAACATGAAGATGACATTATACAAGTTCTGTACGCAATACTGTTACAAATTATTATTTTACCTCACGTTTACACTCCTGTATAAATTGCCCATACCCTAAACGTGAAGCAATTTTTAATGTTCACCGGTAAACAAGTTTTACTGTTACACGATTGTGACGTCACGGTAAGTAAAAAAATTGGTTTTGGGTTTTACCAATAACGACACGCTTTGGCAATTGTAAATCGTTGGACGCTTATTATAATACAGTTGAAGTTATGTCAATCGTAAGACGCTTGGTTTACCAAACGACAATAAAAAAATGTTACGTGCAGATTTGTTACTTTAAATCAAAACTGGTATAAAAATATAAATTTAAAAAAAAAAAAAATATTGCGATTTTTCCCCCTCACATTATTTTCCTCAGGTTGACAATATCCACTGTCACCCTCACTGGGATGCAATATTTATATTATCATTTGGACGACATAAACGCATCTAGAGCAACGTTATCTCTATTTCGTCTATTTCCCCGTACACGATTACGTCCCTTGGACAAACAATGTATGTCAACACGTATCATTCTGCGTGCCATAGAGTGACAATGGCATTTCAGACGTGTGAATATCTGTTGAAAGTACATATACATATGAAAAACTTACTCTGGACGTCCTTATTGTCCTGTCATTGCTTGTACATGCAACTTCTAGGCTGACTTGGTAAGCGACAAACAATGTATACAAACACGTATCAGTCTGCGTGCCATAGAATGACAATGTTATTTCTGGCGTGTGCATCTCTCTTGAAAGTACGTATACATATGAAACCTTACGGTGGAAGTCCTTATTGGTCTGCCATGGCTGGTACATGCAACTTCTACGCTCACTTGATAAGCTATTAACGCTGTGAGTTTTTAAATATTTGCTGCAATAATGATAACAATGGTCATAATAACAATCATATTAACACGCCACATACCATTATACATGTTCTGTACGTATAAATATGATAAATAATACTCATTTGGACGACCTAAGCGCAGCAAGAGCAACGCTATCTTTATTTCGTTCATTTCCCCGTACACGGATTACGTCCCTTAGACAAACAATGTCAACACGTATCATTCTGCGTGCCATAGAGTGACAGTGGCATTTCTGACGCCTGCATCTCTGTAGAAAGTACGTATAAATATGAAAAACTTAGTCTAAAGGCCTTATTGGCATGTCTTAGGTTGTTATGCAACACATAGGCACACTTGATAAGCGACTTACGCTGTGTGTTGATACAGGTTTGCTGCAATAATCATAACAGTGATCATAATAAAATTCATAATAACATGTAAGATAACATTATACATGTTCTGAAGTAATACTATCATAAATAATATTCATTTGGACGACCTAAGCGCAGCAAGAGCGACGTTATCTCTATTTCTTCTATTTCCCAGTACACGGATTACGTCCCTTGGACAAGCAATGTCAACACGTATCATTCTGTGTGCCATAGTGTGACAGTGGCATTTCTGATGCGTGCATCTCTGTTGAAAGTATGTATACGTATGAAAAACTTACGCTGGAAGTCCTTATTGGCCTGTCATTGCTTGTACATGCAGATTCTCGGTTCACTTGATAAGCGATTAACGCTGTGTGTTGATACAGGTTTGCTGCAATAAACATAACAATGGTCATAGTTACTATTATAAATGGTATCATTTGGACGACCTAAGCGCAGCAAAAGCAAAGTTGTTTCTATTTCTTCTTATTTCCCCGTACACGGATTACGTCCCTTGGCCAAACAATGTATGTCAACACGTATCCTTCTGTGTGCCATAGAGTGACAGTGGCATTTCTGACGTGTGCATCTATGTTGAAAGTACGTATACATGTGAAAAAACTTACGGTGGAAGTCCTTATCATAGCTTGTGCATGCAACTTCTAGACCTACTTGATAAGCGATTAAAGCTATGTGTTGATAGAGGTTTGTTGCAATAATCATAACAATGGTCATAATAACAATCAAACTAACATGCCAGATAACATTATATACGTTCTGTACGTAATACTATTATAAATAATAATCACTTGGACGACATAAGCGCAGCAAGAGCAACGTCATCTATATTTCTTCTATTTCCCCGTAGACGGATTAAGTACCTTGGACAAACAGTATATGTCAACTCTTATTATTATGCGTGCCATAGAGTGACAGTGGCATTTCTGACCTTTGCATCTCTGTTGAAAGTACATAATTATACATATCAAAAACTTACTCTGGAAGTCCTTATTCTCCTGCCATAACTTGTACATACAACTTCTAGGCTCACTGGATAAGCAACAAACAATGTCTGCGTAGCATAGAGCGACACTATCATTTCTGACGTGTGCATCTCTCTTGAAGGTACGCATACATATGAAAACCGCTGGAATACTTTATTGGTCTGCCATGGCTACATGCAACTGATAAGCGAGTAAAGCTTTGCGTTGATAAAGGTTTGCTGCACTAATTATAACAATGGTCATAATAACAATCTTATTAAAATGCCACCTAACATTATACATGTTCACATATCATTATACATGTTCTGTTTGTATATGTATTATAAATAATAATCCTTTGGACGACCTAAGGTCAGCAAGAGCGACGCTGTCTCTAATTTTTCGATTTCCCCGTACACTGATAACGTCCCTTGGACAAACAATGTCAACACGTATCATTCTGCGTGCCATAAAGTGACAGTTGCATTTCTGACGTCTGTATCTCTGTAGACTGTACGCTAGAAGGCCTTGTTGGCCTGCCGTAGGTTGAACATGCAACTTATAGGCACACTTGATAATCGACTAACGCTGTGTGCAAATACAGGTTTGCTGCAATTGTCATAACAATGGTCATAATAAAATTCATAATAACATGGCAGATAACATTATACATGTTCTGAAGTAATACTGTTATAAATAATATTCATTTGGACGACCAAAGCAAGAGCAACGTTAGCACGATTTCTTCTATTTCCCAGTACACGGATTACCTCCCCTGGACAAACAATGTATGTCAACAAGTATCATTCTGCGTGCCTTAGAGTGACAGTGGTATTTCATTATTTCAGCATTCCTGTATCAACATACAGCGTTAATCGATCGCTTATCAAGTGAGCGCAGAAGTTGCATATACAAGACATAGCAGGCCAATAAGGACTTCCAGCCTAAGTTTTTCATATGTATACTTACTTTCAAGAGAGTTGGCTTGTACATGCAACTTCAAGGCTCACTTGATAAGCTGTGTATTGATACAGGTTTGCTGCAATAATCACAACAATGGTCATAATAACAATCACAATAACATGCCAGACCAATGTTTACATGTTCTGTACGTAATACTGTTGTATATAATACAATGTAATCATTTGGTCGACCTAAGCGCAGCAAGAGCAACGTTATCTATATTTCTTCTATTTCCCGGTACATGGATTACGTCCCTTGGACAAACAATGTATGTCAACACGTATCGTTCTGCATGCCATATAGTGACAGTGGCATTTTTGACATGTGCATCTCTGTTCAAAGTATGTACATATATGAAAAACTTGCAATTATTTATCTTGCAAGTCCACTATTAAATCAGCTGTTAATGGTAGAATTTTGGATGTATGTGTAGCTTTACATGTTGATTGACGTACATCTCACCTCACTGATGTTTTGACTTGAAATGCACCACGTTGCGGTATTCAGTATGTTGGACAAAAGGTCCATATTTAAAAGTTCTATTTCGTGAACATAAATATAATGCAGGTAATCCTGAAAAGTTAAACAATTACTTATACCAACACGTTCTTCAATCAGGTCATACGTATAGTAAAGTTACTGTTCAACCGGTTGAATATATAATTTATGATAATGATGGTACTAGAAGCTTTAGAATAAAAGCTGGACATATTGTTGAACTTAAGTGAATAAAGAACTTGCAGACACCATATCCACTCGGCCTTAATGGCAATATTTATCAACAAGGAAATATTTCAAAAGATCCTAATATTGATTGTTTTTCTATATTTTCTATTCGAAAGCGTAACTCTAGATATCATGGTCGTAGACGTAATGGTAACATCAAACGTAAATCGCGTGTAATAATTTCAGTCGCTGATTTACATGCTGTTTTTAAACAGTCTGAAAAGCACTCACTGCTTTTACGACCTACGTCTTTGACCATTTCTTCACTTAAAACTACAATCTCTATATCAATATATTTCTTATTTGCAGGCGTCTCTTTATTTGTAACTTCATGTTCATCAGGTCATGTTGAAATCAGGTATTTAAGCGAGCAATTATAACGCAGGACATCATTTAATGTATATACATCGACCAGTGCACATCGTACCTGTACACAGGTAACATTATGATTTACAGAAGAAGAAAAAATAACTCTTTCAGGACTCGAACACACGACCTTCTGATTTCAAGTCAGGTGCTCTATCCACTGAGCTATAACGCTTCTTAGGAAAATGGTATACAAACTACAATTTAAGCAAAATAATTAACATATTTGAACGCAACTCAAGATGAATCCATAAATATATAGTCGGACGTGTAAATTAACATTGCCTGGTGTAATACTATATGTTATCAATATGAAACTAATAGTCCGCCCCAAAACAACCATATTCCGACTTGTTATTTAGCGCTTGATGAGTTTGTGTCTGCGCTAGTTATTACGTAATGCCTATTTCATGTAAATAATGCTAGAACGTACCAATAAATAGCCGTGGTCTAGTGGGTAAACGTGCGTTGATCTACGAGGAAGCAGGCACAATTTTCATTCGTACAGATCCCTTGTATAACACTGCTTCCATAATTCAAAGCTACACACAACATGTTCTCCGATCCCATATTAACAAGGAGTCTGATCACGTCATGCATTTTCTAAAATTACTATATCTTAATAAAGGTATTGATTTCATTGAGATACCTAGTATTTTTCGAGATAATCATGTATTGATTCTATCCCTAAATATTTCAAAAAAATCCGAAAGTCTTGTAATTTGTTATACGTATAAAACACCTATTAGAAATATTATTTTCAACTACAACAAAATAGTTTCTGACCTTTATATAGTAAATAACACTCCTAAAGAATGTGAATGTAACACATATAATCTAATTGCGAAGTAATTGGATATTTATGCAAAGCGTTTGTTCTCTGTACGTACGTCCTGGACCCCGGTTTATAAATCTATTACGCGCTTCAGTGTTTATAACGCAACACGAAGACCATTGGCTTATTAAAACAGCGGGGGCTTCGTTCATCACCAGGGTTATCTGTAACATATCCCATTCAGGCTCTGTGTTTTACAACAGCCAGTCGGAGTGGACAATTCTAAAACCGCCACAATCCCAAACCAACCACCCTACAAAACATAATAAATATATAAATGCACACTATATCATGGCGCTCGTATTGACTTTATTCTACGTCTAAGCTCCATGATTAGGCGAAAATCGCCATAGCTAATTAAAGATTATATCAACACCATTAATGTTTTTAATATAAAAAACAGTTATGTCCAATTAACGACAAATTGTGTAAAAACTTAGATTACGTAATATTGCATAATAATATTTAGTACATCTAATTTTATAGTGCTTTATTCTATATCAGTTTCATTATGCAATTAAAGGAAATTAGTATGTGTTACATAATATTACAATGTTTCATGCAATATTACATGTCTACTAATTGATTTTTAAACATATTCACACCCTTGTGAATAAAACGTCACTTTGTGGCATATATCGACATTACACCCACTAGCTGTTTGTTACTTACTTCCCAGAATAAACAATGCGCATA
Source organism: Cyrtodaria siliqua (assembly GCA_037043455.1). NCBI lineage: Eukaryota > Metazoa > Mollusca > Bivalvia > Adapedonta > Hiatellidae > Cyrtodaria > Cyrtodaria siliqua. Next base: position 8,681 of record JAWPHD010008578.1, on the reverse strand, counting down.
AACAATTTTTGCTATGCTCCAGCAGGTCATGTCATCACTGGTAATTTTGATATTGTTGATAAACATATTCGTCATCTGTTTTCAAAAGGTCCTAAGTATAGATTACCTTCTACTGTCAAGTTTAATGCGTGTCGTGCTAAGATCGCCCAGTCCACTGAGGATTTTAGTATCAAATGGTGTCGTAGAGAACATGCGGACCCAAACCCTCTTTCTCCTTGGAAAAAGTCAATTTTTAGCTCGACTTTTCGAAAGAATAAGAGAGCTTATGTAATCACCCCGGCGTCGGCGTCCCATATCAAGGTTTGCATGTAAGCTGTGTTTACAAGTCTATGTCTCTTATATTTCTTATCCTAGCACAACCAAATATGGCCATGTGCTTCTTTATAGCATTATCTTAAGGGCTGCATAAGCAATTTTGGTTCCTGTAACCCAAGGGCTCCCATGGAACCTAAATTCTGATAGCACTAAAAATGTGTCTATTTCACATCAAATTCTGCGTGTAAGCTGTTTTTACAGGTCTATATCTCTTAAATTTCTTGTCCTAGCTGAACTAAATTTTGGAATTGGTTTCTTTATAGTATGTTGTAAAGGGTTGCGTAAGTAATTTTGTCTTCTGTAAATTCTGGGCTCCCATGGAACCCAAATTGTGATGGCCCATAAAATGTTCAATAAAGGCAGATCTAGGTTTGCATGTATTAAGCTGTTGTATTTATCTATAATTTCTTATAGCATTATGCATCTTATTCATACTTCATCCATATTGGGGCATGGGCTCCCTCCTCCCCGCACCCAACCCCACTCGATTATAATATATTATTCAACATATTTCTGTGTTGTTTTGGTTAATTCTTACACATACATCTATGTTGCCGCCTCCATCTCCGCCAACCCGCCTCCCCCACCCCACTCCCACTTGAAACTCATTTTTTTTTAAAACATATTTCTGTGTTGTTTTGGTCAATTCTTACACAAATAGCTATGTTGCCCCACTCCGGTCCCCACTCAACCATTTTCTCGCCTCTCCCATCCACCCCCACCCAGACCCACTCGAAACTCATATATTTTTTGTTTTACCTATTTCTATGTTATTTTGGTCAATTCTTACACACACATATAGCTATCTTAACACAACCAAATATGGCCATGAGCTTCCTTATAGCATTATCTTAAGGGTTGCTTAAGTAATTTTGGTTCCAGTAAACCCTGGGCTCCCATGGAACCCAAATTCAGATTAAAAGTGTCTATTTCACATCAAATTGTGCGTGTAAGCTGTGTTTACAGGTTATATCTCTTACATTTTTTGCCCTAGCTGAACTAAATTTTGGAATTGGTTTCCTTTTAGTATGTTGTAAAGGGTTGTGTAAGTAATTTTGTCTTCTGCAATTCTGGACTCCCATGGAACCCAAATTGTGATGGCCCATAAAATGTGCAATAAAGGCAGATCTAGGTTTGCTTGTATTAAGCTGTTGTATATATCTATAATTTTGGTTTGGGATTTCTTATAGCATTATGCATCTTATTCATACTTACCCATATTGGGGCATGGGCTCCCTCCTCCCCACTCCCATCCCCACCCCAACGCCCTTTTAAATATTTCTGTGTTGTTTTGGTCAATTCTTACACATATAGCTATGTTGCACCCCCCTCCGCCCCCACCCCCTCCCTCACCTCTCCCCACCCCACTCGAAACGTTTTATATCAATTTTTTATTTTTACCTATTTTACCTATTATTTCTCTGTTGTTTTCGTCTATTCTTACACACACATATAGCTATGTTGCCCGACCCCCCACCCCCTCACCCAACACACACACACACACACACTCACACTCTTTCTCACACACACACACACACACACACACTCGATACTGTATTTTTTTTAACATATTTCTGTGTTGTTTTGGTAAATTTTACACATATAGCTATGTTACTCCCACACTCCCATCCACTAACCATCCCCCAACCCCATCATCACCATCACCCGAATGTATTTTTTTATTTATTTTCTTACATATCTCTGTGTTGGTTTGTTTTATCAGTTGATCAATATGTTTCGCCCACCCCCTACCCCCTCCCACCCACAATCATCCCACCACACCATCATCACAATCCGAATGTTGTTTTTTGTGTGTTTGTTTTTACATATGTCCGTGTTGTTTTGTTTTATCAAATCTGCAACTATATCAATGATGCGCCCCGCCCTGCTCCCTCACACCCCGCATTGGTTTTTGGGCTACCCTCACATGGAGGACAGTGGGAGGGGAATTGTTTTCATTTTATATATTATTATTTGGATATTAAAATTTTAATTTGAACGCAATCATTTAGTTAAATTCAGATACACAGATGAAATATCAATTAAAAAAGAATGAAATAAGACCCCAATACAAATTGCCAGATATCCCCTCCCTCACTGAGTTGCCTTTCCACTACAAATTTCTTTAAAATGAAAATTTTGGATTAAAAATTCACACCCTGCCCCAAATTTTACTATAATTTCTATGAGATTCTAACAATAATTTTATATCTGCCCGAGTTTCTAAACCCGCCCGCCCCCAACCCACCCCATATTGTTTTAGCCTTGTTTTCTGATCGTATATACTGGTTATATAAATTATTATTATCTGAAAAATCGAATAGTCGAGCTGCGCTGTTCTCCGACAGCTCTTGTTAAAATTATAGATATACGTATTAACTTTTATAATGCTAACCCCTCTTTACTTCCTCCGAGACCTTGGTTTTAATTCTTTGTTTTTCATTAGCTCTGTTACTAAGTTACTGATGACAATACAATCTTGGTTCTTCGTATGCAGATACATCAACTACTATACGGTTTACTTGATTGATTCTGCCAATGTGTTTTTATAAACGCTCAAGGTCGACATGCACATCTCCATATACTAGATCAAAACATAATTGTATTTAAATGATGCATGGCTGCAATGCTGCGTACTCTCCATTTCTGAAGTTGTACCCCTTTTCTTTATAGTTAGAAAGCATGGCATTATACTATGTATGGCACTTCCATTGTTGTTATCTACTACATAAAACAGTTACCATATTAGGGTGGGAATGTCTGGTTTTTGTCAGGAATTTGATTGACAGTATGTGTCACAAGCAAAATGAGAATGGCGTACCTCGCGCGTGTAAATTACGAACTTTCAAGTTTTTTCATTAACCCTTTAATTACCAGTGGTTTAGAACTGATGTTTTAAATTACTATAACACGTATGATCAGATCACACGGGATGCTTCCGATGCAAATCGGAAGTAAAAGTCTGAATTTATTGCGTAAACAAACTGACAATTTTACTTTGATTTAATGTCACGGGATGACCCTAGTGGTTGGGGCTAACTCAGGAAAGAATCAATGACGGTGAATGCATTTACATAAAGTTAATGCAACTTTAAAATATGTTAAATATATATACAATTATCTAAAAAAGTAAAGCCGAATACAAAGATGAAATATGAAAAGAATGTTCTCATGAACGTTTAAGACGTTCTTAGTATTGTAACAAATACTGAATGTATACGACACTAAAGGGTTGTTAAAGTTGTAACAATGATGATCTGTGATCTAGCGCTATAACTCAGGAGCTATGTACGACCAATACGCTCTACCCGTGACATTTTGTGACACTTAATCAAAGGCAAAACTTAAGTTACTAATGCGTCAATTATGCTCTTTGTTGAACTCTCATTAAACAAACCAACAAAGCAAGTTACTAAAGTTATTATAATGCCAAGCTCAATTTCTCTAATTTTGACATACTCAAGGGCAACCACTTTGTGTCATTTTCATGCGTCAATAACTCTCATTGACAAAAAATTTCATAGACCTCATTGAAACTAGCCGTCAAATAAAATTTAGTGAAAATCGAAGACCATATAGAAAAAAATATGCAAAAACAAAGACTGTTTACGGACGACGGAATAACAAGTTTCCATGACATAAAGGTAGATACAGATATCGCACAGGACAAGTAGCATTCAGATAATGTATTCAACCAAAACATTAATTCAAAACAAAATAAAACATAAAGATTAAAAATAATCTTTAAGTAAAGTAATTAAACGACGCCACAAACAAAACATTTACGGGTTGATAACAGGGGAACGGTCAGTTGCTGAAGCTGATGATGATTAAAAGCAGTTTTATGGTCATCGATATGCACTCTAACTCTATTCTAATCCGTTTTAAAAGGATAGAGTAATCTATGAAATCCCCGCCAAAGATGTATCAAACTAAGTAGAATTTTGGCGATATAAGACAAAATACAAAGATGATCATGTATATATGAATATAAAAAACAAAATCTCCAAAAGCCACAAAGTAAGTGCTCAGTAACTTGGCAGAACTAGACTAGCCTTTAGTCAGTTGAGGTAAAACCACAATGTTTCCTTCATCCATCATCAGACTTCTCTTTGCTGATTGCCATTCCTGTTATTCAGCACAACGTAAATCGACAAATATTAAAACGCAAGCCCAAGATGTACAGTGTGTCTAACAGTGTGTCAAAACGTTCTGCAGGACATTATGTTACAGTATCATGTATCTAGTATATACCGCACCACATTAACCAAAAAAAAGGGTAAAAATATCGGACAGGGAAAGCAGCATTCAAGGACGACAGTCAACCACAAAACACAAAAACAAACACGCAAACAGACAAACGAAAAGACAAAAGTAATAAAAAATGCAAACGACATCACAAACACAAAAGGGTTGACAATAGGGCTACCGCCTTGGAACGGTCAGTGGCAAAGTAGGCCACTGGGGGTTTAAGTTACAGATGTGTGACATACAGTATAATTTATTTTCAAGCCGTTAGGTAAGAACTATTTTTTATATCTATATATACACTGAACATTTTAAGAAACGTGCCATTCAGTACCAATATAGTTAGTTTAAATACTACAAGGTATTTAATTTGTTGAGGTTTATATTAACATGTAATACATAAGATCATACAATTTTTAGGATGTAGTAAAATAAAACAAAATCATTTTAATATGACAAGTCTAAGCACACTCAAAAATCAGAAGTCGCAAAATTAGTCAATATCGTCTGCTATGATACGCTGCATTAAGAGAATAATGTCAGCAATGACTAATTGTGGAATGATGTTCCTTTGGTTAAATACCAAAGGGGCACGGTGTGAGCATAGCCTCGGTCACCCGACCCGCTTCTGATTTCTTCGGTACGCTATGCTACACGGATCCAGAACCAGGGCCTGTGGAAAATAGGACGTTTGAAATCGACCCAACGTTTTGGGTGCTTTTGGCGGGATTTTGAGAGATTCAACGAGACTTTCAAAAAAACATAATTATGTTTCAGTTAATTTAATAATAATTTCTTATTTGTAACTTATGAGAAGCAGCAAGTGACGTTAAAAAGTTTAACTGATGCATCAACAATTGACGTTGTACGTTTATTTACAACATCATGTCACGCAAACGTAGACTTTATGCGCGTGAAAAAAAACGCGAATAAATAGGCCTGATCTGCCTTGACCGATATCTGCAAGTAAGACATATACGTAACGGTCTAGCTGGCCGAGATTAGGTGCGATGAGTTTTTTGTCTTGATGTCAGCCTAACTTTGTCCAATTGTGGTCTAAATCAGGTGACATCGGCGTTTAAGATAAGTTTCATTTACATTATAATTTATAACCGATGCAAAGGTTAATATTTTGCAACATGAATAAAGTTGCATGAACTTTTTTATTACATGTTGAAAAATATAAAATGCAACACGTCAAATACTTTGTAAAACTTAAACAAACGTTTTTGAGCCTTATTACATACCTTACTATAAATAGTAACACATTTTAGTAGTAAAACAATGATTATCAGTCCTGTTTCTAAATCCATAATCGGCACACTAATTAATTCCCCCGCCCAAAATTAAACAAAAAGGTTAAGTAACACATATTTTAGAGAAAGTAGGTCACAGTGACCTAGCTTTATGTGTAGTGTTAGTGCCTGATGAGAGGAAGATGCTGTTACAATTTGATGAAGATCGGACATGGTAATGCTGAGATATAACACACACACACTTAATTCTCCCCCCACCGCCCAAACTTAAACAAAAAGGATAATGGAACGCATATTTTAGAGAAAGTAGGTCATAGTGACCTAGTTTTCAGGGTATGGTCAGTGCTTGATGAGAGGAAGGTGCTGTACAAGTTTTATGAAGATCGGACATGGTAATGCTGAGATATAACAAGATGTTCATTCCCCCTGCCCAAACTTAAACAAAAAGGTTAACGTAAAGCATATTTTAGAGAAAGTAGGTCATAGTGACCTAGATTTCAGAGTATGGTCAGTTATTGATGAGAGGATGCTTTTAAAATTTGAAAAAGATCGAACATGGTAATGCTGAGATATAACAAAAACGTAATCCCCCCTGCCCAAACTTAAACACAAAGGTTAACGTAACGAATATTTTATAGAAAGTACTTGTTGAGAGGAAGGTGCTGTTAAAATTTGATGAAGATCGGACATGGAAATGCTGAGATATAACAAAATGTTCATTCCCCCTGCCCAAACTTAAACAATAATAAATGAAAGTTTAGCGACTGTCATGACTGTCACCCACCTCCAAATATGTAATGCTATAATTTGTGGTAGAACATAACTTGCCAATCACAATTAGTAATCATGCTGGTCCCCTGTTCTGCGAACTGTTTCCAAATTCTAAAATTGCCCAAATGTATCGCTCTAGACAAACACAAATTACACACATAATAAACAGGGAAATTGCTACCACGAGTGTTGAAGAATGTGTGAAAGGTAAATCTCAGTGGTATTGCATTGCCACAATAGCAGTAATGATGAAGAGGATACATTTTATCCAGTTTTAATTATGTTTGATAAGACACATTGAGGATGTGAAACGCTTGACAGAGTTATGCATAATAACGGATAAGGATAAGAGAATATCATGGGAGCATATTCATCTGACAATGTATCTGTAATGAAAGGGAAGCACAACAGTATTCGGAGCAGAATTAGCGACAACGAGCAAGCTGAAAGTGTTTAAAAACCGTGACCTAGAATGCTATCAATGGAAATATAGATATAAAACTTGAACAGGAAAAGCAGCATTCAAGGACGACAGTCAACCACAAACACACATAGAAAGCCTAGAAAGCCTAGTCGGAAATTACTGCAACGAACCAAATCCATTATGAGCAAAGCCCTGAAAGCTCGCCAGGAGGAAAAAGAACTGAAACAAAAGGACTGTCTTAAAAACTTACCACAATTAGTCAAAGCAGCAGAGAAAATAGAGAAAATAGGTTCTATGGACCTAGTTTGTGTTATTATCATGGTTATAAGCAAACACTGTAAGATATGTGACTGGAATTAATCTTAATTGTCTGGACATTGACAATGTGTCATTTGAGCCTTATTGTTCTGTTTCAATAACCCTTAAGTTTGTTTGAAATAAATACTTTTATTTCCAATTGTGTGTTTAAATTGTAGCAGACCCGACTAGTTAAAGCATGATTTTCAGGGCCTTGAAACACTGAAAAATGCATATCAGGGTATCTACGTTTGAAAACAATCAGGGTGTGTGTGTGTATGTGTGGTGGTGGTGGGGGTGGATGGGGCGTTGAGATCACCCCTAGCTAGTCGGGCCACTTTCGTGGCCTTAAATAATCGGGAATTGTAGCCAAATCCTGGGGGTAGGGGAGGGAGGGGAGTGGGAAATGTTCATATATTATTTTGTAAAACATTCACGTTTTTAACAATCATTACCTGTTTCGTTAAACTTATATTTATGTCACGTTTAAATTCTCATTAGGCCAAAGCTTCTGTTTTGAATGCCGCCTAGCAGACGACAAAGTAGACATCACGTGCTTGAACTTGAAACCAATATTCAAGACTTAATTAAAACTTTATTTTCCCTCAACATTTCTGTTTAGTGATTATGAAAAAATGAATACATATATAACGAATATAGATCATTAATCCATCAGAAACATCAACATTCTTATCACATTTGCCATCCCTTTTCAACCAGGTTTTAACCGGGAAATAACCCTGTAACAGGGAAATTAACCGGGGAATAGTATCACCCGAATTTTAGACTTCATCGCTTTATGCGTATGAGACCAAGTGACCACCAAGCGATCCAATATTATTTTATTTCGATAAATACTTATGATGGCATAGCATTGAACTGTATATGGGTCAACCATTAAACATGCAGGCATTTCAAAATGATAGGGTCAAGACCTCTTTTGATAAACCGTTTAACACGTTTAGTAAAGATTTTATGAAAGTGATCATGGTCTTACGAAGTTTGTAAATCACATCACCATCGAAGTCAGGTTGTGATAGTCCTTGTCGCAGAAGAGCTTTTAAATAAATTTTATATTTTAAAAGCAGATCATGATTACGATAATACAATTTTGCAAATCTTTCTCGACGTTTAGGGTAACGGTAGCCTTGACGGAGTACCTTCTTAGTTATATAAAGATTACGAAGAAATATAAAAAGATCGGACAGGGAAAGTAGCATTCAAGGAGGACAGTCAACCACAAAAAACAGAAACAAACACGCAAACAGACAAACAAGAAAGCAAAAGTAATAATAAATGCAAAAGCCATCACAAACACAAAAGGGTTGACAATAGGGCTACCGCCTTGGAACGGTCAGTGGCAAAGTAGG